>CM037855.1:91981071-92155514 GCA_021234595.1 Delia radicum
GCAAAACTGATCTATGGTCCTAATTCTATAGTCAGAAACTGTTATTGTTTATTACTAAACACTAACAACACTGTGTACTATGGCTAGAGATTCTAGCCTTTACACAAACAACGATATTTGTTAGTTAAAGAAAAAAAGGTTTTAATTTTTTGAATTAGTTGGATGCTTCCGTGCTTTGTTTTTTAAACTTCTCATGAAGTTAAAAAACACTACGGGTAAAGTGTTCATCTTTTGTCATCAGAAAATTATAGCTTTGGGTAAATCTTCTACCCCGTCCACATTGGTTCTCTGATGATTGTAGGTGACGCTACATGAAACATGTAAGGACCTGTCAGTGGATTAAAATCTGCATTAAGTTGCGGATGAAGAATTTTTTGATTAATAAATATCGTTGCACGGTTTTTTGTTTAACAAAAAACAAATGATCTTGAATGAATAATCTTGCTCACATCATAATTTAAGAAACAAAAAAATTAAATTTTCTAAAAATGTATCAATTTCAAAATGTCCCTTTCCAAAAAAAAGTACCGAAATTTTCAAAAAAAAATTAGCCTATTCCAAAAAAAGTACCAAAAATGTACCCTTTTCAGAAAAACGTACAAAAACCTATTGTAAAAAGTACCAAAAAACTTTTCTTTTTCTAAAAAAGTACCAATTTCAAATAGTACTTTTCCAAACAAAAGTACCTATTTCAAAAAAACTACCAATTTCAAAATGATCCTATCCAAAAAAAATTAACGAAAATTTTCAAAAAAAATAATTACCGAAAAAGTTCCTTATCCCAAAATAAAAACCAAAAAAATAAATTTTCTAAATATGTATCAATTTCAAAATGTCCCTTTCCAAAAAAA
Organism: Delia radicum; assembly: GCA_021234595.1. Taxonomy (NCBI): domain Eukaryota; kingdom Metazoa; phylum Arthropoda; class Insecta; order Diptera; family Anthomyiidae; genus Delia; species Delia radicum. The sequence continues at coordinate 91,981,923 of CM037855.1, forward strand.
AAGTACCGAAATTTTCAAAAAAAAATTAGCCTATTCCAAAAAATGTACCCTTTTCAGAAAAAAGTACAAAAAACTATTGTAAAAAAGTACCAAAAAAATTTTTTTTTTCTAAAAAAGTACCAATTTCAAAATAGTACTTTTTCCAAAAAAAAGTACCTTCTTCAAAAAAACTACATTTTTCCATGAGAAAAAGTACCGAAAAAGTTCATTTTCAAAAAAAAGTACCTAAAAAAATTTCCTTTTTTAAAAAAAAGTACCAAAAAAATTAAATTTATTTATAAAAAAGTACCATTTTCAAAAATGTCCCTTTCCAAAAAAAAAAACAGAAATTTTCAATAAAATAATTGCCAAAAAATACCCTCGTAAAAAAAATGCCAAAAAATGTACCCTTTTCAGAAAAAAGTACAAAAAACTGTTGTAAAAAAGTACCAAAAAAATGTTCTTTATCTAAAAACGTACCAATTTCAAAATAGTACTTTTCCCCTAAATAAGTACCTCTTTCCAAAATATAAGTATCTTTTCCAAAAAAAAGTACCTTTTCCAAAAAAAAAATCCGAAAAAGTTCCCTTTTCAAAAAAAAAAAACTACCCAAAAATTTACCTTTTTACCAAAAAAAAAGTACAAAAAAAAATTTATTTTTCTACGAAAGTAACAAATTCCAAAATAAAGTACCGAAAAAGAGGTACCAAAAATGTTCCTTTTTCAAAAAAATTGCAAAAAAAATTTAATTTTTCTAAAAAAGTATTGGAATACAGTACAAAAAAAAAATTTCTAAAAAAGTACTAATGTAAAAAAAGTACTTTTCCACAAAAATATCTTTTCCAAAAAAAGTATTTTTCCCACAAAAGTATTTTTTCCAAAAAAGTACACAAAAAATAAATTTTTCTAAAAAAAAGTATCAATTTCAAATATGTACTCTTTCCAAAAAAAAATTCCATTTTTCAAACAAAAAGTACCAAACATATTAAATTTTTCTAAAAATGTAGCAATTTTAAAAAGTTCTTTCTGTATCTTCCAAAAAAGAGTACCAAAAAAGTACCTTTTCCGAAAAAAATACCGAAAAAGTACCTTTTCCAAAAAAAAAAATCTAGCAACAAAATTTAATTTTCAAAATTAGTATCAATTTCAAAAAAGTGCTTCTTCCCAAAAAAAAAACACCTTTTCCAAAATAAGATACAATTTCCAAACAAAAAAGAAAATAAATAAATTTTTCTAAAAAAATACCAAATACCATATATTTCAAAAAGAACTTTTTCAATAAAAAATACTATACACAGTAATTTTCCAATTTTCCATTTTCCACCTAAAGTATCTTCCACAAAAAAAAACAAAAAGTGTCTTCCAAAAAATGTACCCAAAAAATTTGATTTTTCTAAAAAAGTACCAATTTCAAAACAATACTTTTTCCAAAAAAACTTCTATTTTTCAAAAAAAAAAAAAAAAATTAGCTAAAATTTTTTAGCTTTTCCAAAAAAAGTACCAAAAAAAATTTACTTTTTCTAAAAAAGTACCATCTTCAAAAAATACCGAAAAAATACATTTTTTCAAAATTAAATTACAGTTTGAAAAAATTACTTTTTCCAAAAAAATTTATAATTTTTGAAGTGCTTTTTTCCAATTTTTTTTTTTGTATTTAAAATTAAAAAAAAAATTAAAAAACAACACTCAATGAAAAAAATCCCGGTTCAACGAATGTCAAACTTTTCACACTGAAGTAACGCTTTAACAAACAAGTCGAACGAGAATAAAAAATATATAAATTTAAAAAATATAAATAATAATTGTATAGTTTCGTTTTTTATTCGTTTTGTTGTTTAACGAATATCTCGATTTAACGAACAACCTTGACGTCCTGTAATTCGTTTAACCAGAATTCTACAAAATTTTCTACAAATATAATTTTGTTATAATTACGTTCTAATTTTCTACACTTTTTCCCGTATAAACTTTATTTTAGTGGTTTTTTACACTTATCGTGTTACAATCTTAGACTACAAATAGAGGTTAAAATATTTCGTGTATATTTTTTTTTCATATTAATGTATATAAATAATCTATACATATAAAGAAGTGGTGTGAGTGACTGACTCAACATCGCCCAGCCTAGACCCCTGGACCTAGGAACTTAAAATTTACAAGGGATTTTCCAATATTTCAATGGAGAGTGCCAAAAAGTGGAAAAAGTTTTCCGTTTTTGCATAACAAGTAATTTTTAAAAAACCGTTACTTTTTTAACACATAAAAGTAACGGTTTTTTTTAAAGTAACGGTTTAATCAACAACTAACGGTTTTTGTTTTTTAAGTAACGATATTTTTCAAAAAAAATAACGGGTTTAAAAACGTAACTGTTGTTTAAAAAATAGCGGTTTTTAAAAAAAATATAATGCGTTTTTTTTTCAAAAAAGGAACGTTTTTTTTAAGTATTTTTTTTTTTAAAATTAACGGTTTTTTATAAGTCATGGTACTTTTCAAAAGAATAACGGGTTTAAAAAAAAGTTTTTTTTTTTACAATATGGAACTTTTTTTTTTTAAAGTAACAGTAGTTTTTATCTGTCTATATATTTATATAAAAGAGTAGTGTGATATACTGAGTGACTCAACATCGCCCATCCTAGCACCTGCTTTACTTTAAATTTGGGATATAGGTTCCTCCTGGGAAGGTGACCTCTACTAAGATGGGATTTTTTTATATTACATCGGAGATGGCCAAAAAGTGGGAATCTGGGCCAAATAACCGAAAAATTGGTATATAGTTTCCTCCTGGAAAGGAGAATTCGACTAAGACGGAATTTTTTGATATTCCAACGAAGATGGTCAAAAAGTATTCAGAAAATAAATATCTTATTCCAAAAAATATCGTTTTCCAAAAAAAATACCTTTTCAAAAAAAAAAGTACTTTTTCCACAAAAAAAGTACTTGTTCCACAAAAAAATACGTTTTTAAAAACAAGTGCTTTTACCAAAAAAAGGATTTTTCCCGGAAAAGGTGCTTTCACCAGAAAAAGACTTTTTCAAAAAAAAAAAAAAAATGCAAAAAAAGTACTTTTGACAAAAAAAAAAATTACTTTTTCAAAAAAAAAGTTAAGTGTTTTTCCGAAAAAGTCCTTTTTCAAAAACAAAGGTCTTTTTATAAATAGCAAATTCTCGATAAAAAAAACAGATTTTTCCAACAAAAAAATAATGCTTTTTTCAAAAAACTACATACTAAAAAATAATTTTATTTTTTTTGATAACAAATTTTTTCAAGTTTGTAAAAATTTGAAGAATATATATAACAATTTTCATGTTATATTAATTTTCATGATCATGGCACGGTGGGTTATTTCCAAAAAGTTCTTTAAACAAAAAAGTACTTACTAATTAAACATGGCCAAATGAAGACCTCCACTAAAAGGGGATCTTTAATATATTACTGGGAGACGTAGAAACGAGTAAAGATTCCCATTTTACGACCATTGGCTAAAAAGTAGAAATATAGGTTTTCTGTGATGTGGGCTAATACACTGAAAATGCACTCATTGAATTTTCCACTGAAAACGTGGTATTACCGGGTTTTAAAATGTTTAAGAAGTGCTCATCTTAATCAAAATGTTAAGCTAAATCTGAAACTTAAAACTTAAGTTATTTCCAAAATAGGCAGATCAGTAAAAATTTGGTTTTTGAAAAATTTTATAAGAACATGGAAACTCGATTAATTGATAGTCGAAACATTAAATTTTATATGTAGTTATACAAACATGCGCACTGAGAAGGGCTAATTAGGAATTCGGAGATGAAGAGGATAGAATGTTAAAAACCCCTAAAATAATTAAATGTTTGCCTTTTAAGACATCGAAAAAGTTTTTGCATAAATTGATACCATTTTTTCACAAAAATATTATATTTAAATTTCAATATTTCAAGTAGTTCCAAAATAATAGTCTTTTGAACTAAAATCTTCAGTTACATTGTATGTATTTTTTAATTTCCATTAGCATTGTTCTCAAACCTTATTTTTCGTAAAGCAATTTTAATCTAAATTGAAAAAAAAAAAAAATTATACTTTTCGAAAAACAGGTTAAGGAAAATGTTCTTCAGATTTAAAACCACATACAACTTCACTGACGTTTTGGAGTTCAAAAACCTCTACTCAATATCAATACATCTGTTCGCTCAACAGAAAAATTTATTACGTTTAACAAAATGCATGAATTTTTTTTTTTTGGCTCAGGAAAAGTGTTTTTGTTAATTTTTACAATTCTTAATTAAAGTACAAAATAAGTACATCTACAGTCTTATTTCTACTTCTAATTTACACACAATTTTTATTCAAGCTAAAAACAATGCTACATTGATGTGAAATATAATAAAAAAAAGTTGGTCTTTCATTTGCGCCATTACATTTTAATGTTGGACTCTTTGTTCAAACGGGTCGCGGAAGCTTTACCAGCCCTGGTCCATATATATATTAAGAATATTTATGGATACCCCGATGAAACGAAAATTTTGACTGTTTTATAAAATAGAATATTTTTCGAAAAAATTTGGTGGCTCCTGGTCCTAACCAAGGTCCAATTTTGGATAGGGATGTCGTTATCACGGGCGTAGGGTAAAGGCAGAAGTAATACATATTTTCATCGACTTTCCTTTAACTTTATCAGTTTTCAAGCTATAGGTCATATTCTAAAATCAGATAAGGAGCGCAGTCTTGAAAACTTCAGAAGGGCTGATGGCGCCATTTACCAGGTAATATCATATTTTAACAATAAATTTTAACAAATAAATTCTGGAAAATAGTTTTGAAAAATAACACTCAAAAATGGTTAAACCACTGAAAATGTTTACTATTTTGTTAAATAAGATTAACTTAAATCTATGCTTAAGTCAGTTTTTAAATACAAAATGGGTTCAAAAATAGTCAAATTTTAGTATAACAGTTTTTGTAGAAAAGTTTCTACTATCGATTTACGAAAAAAAAAATTCGAAATCTAGAAGGCCCATAATGAAGATGTATGTCCTCTTAAAATTGAAAAGTGAAAAATTTAAAAAATAAATTTATGATCGAGAGATAAAAATCATATAGGACCAAATTTTGTTTACAGGTTCCACAATTTTCTGCTTTTGTGTTCATTGGTTGCCCAGGACCAAATATTTTTTACAGGTTCCCAATTTCATGCTTTTGTGTTCATTTGTTTAAAAGAGTAAATAATTTTGCTGCAGTTGAAACCTACAAGTTTTAAGTGAATATGTAAATTTCTTTCAGAGTTGTAAAGAGTACCATTTACCACCTTTTGCTCTTTTTTAAACCTATAACTTCTAAATATTCAAAATCTTCTACATCTTAAAAATCCTAGACGCCGTTAACGGTAGTTTTTAATATCGGAATATATTAAGATTTCATCTTTTAATAATTAAACATTAAAATTGTTTGCTTTATTCCAAGTTCCTAGCTCCAGTGGTTTGAACTTTGTGATTAATGGCCATTTATCCTATTACTATGGTTTTATGATAAATTCCAAAAAGTTTTTCTTCAGTGAATTACCTGAAGTGTTTTGGACAAAAGGAGACTTTTCCCAGTAAACATTTCCAAAAATCCCATCTTAGTGGATGTATATGCGAGGGGATAAACCTACATGCCAGATTTCAAGTTCCTAGCTGCAGCGGCTTGGTCATGGTGATTAAGGGGACATTTTTTTCTTTGTACCACATTCTCATTGAGTTTTATAGGGAATTCCAAATAGTATATTTTAAGTGCATTAGCCATTACTCTATTTGAAATTACAGATTTCTAGCAGAAGAGGTTTAAGCAGAAAGATAAGATGGATATTTTTTATCGTAACAATTTCCAAAAATAGTCTACGATTTCAGATTTCTAGCGAAGAGTTTTAAGCAGAACGTTAAGCAAAACACTTTTTTGTTTTTTTGTGCAACCTCTAAATTATTTCCAAAAATCATGTTTCCGAGAATTGTGTCTACGCCGGAGACGGAACCTTCATACCAAATTTGAAGTTCCAAGCCCATGCGGTTAAAGCTGGGAGATTACTTATTAACATTTGAACCCCATTTTAACTATGTTTTTATTTCAAAAAGTAGCTAATTAGTCTGTACATCAACACATATTTTATACTGGCGGACAATGCCCACAAGGTTGTTAGCGTAGATAAGACGTTTTTTTTTTTGCGTTAAAGTTCAAAATGTAATTTTTATTGGACAATACAATAAAGTATTACCTATCTTATTTTACAGATTTGCAGAAATTTTTTACTCAGCGAAGCCTGCTTCGGACATACCGCAGAGTAAAAAACCCCTAAGTCCGGCCGCAGGCCGGCTACGCAGAAAAACTTTAATATTCACACAATCTTCTTTTGAAAAATTTGTCAATGAAGAATATGTCTATTTTTTACTGGGGATTATTAGCATAATAATGTTAGACATAGTTCCCATGTTGGTTTGAGGGTTATGATAGAAACATTTCAATTCATAATCCGCAAATCGGGATAATGTCATGTCATTCCTGCCTAAAAATGTAGATCCCCAAAAGATTAACTTCTTATAAAAATCGTCCAGGACCAAATATTTTTTGTTTTACAAATTTTGAGCTTTTGTGTTCATTTGTCAAAAAGAGTATATAATTTTGCAGCACTTGTAATCTAAAAATTTCAAGAGAATAAGAAAATGTATTTAAAAGTTATGAATTAGTACCAACTTTTACCCCTTCTTACACAGTTAACTTCTAAATATCCAAACTATTTTATAATTTAATTTTTATTATACTTGACTAGCTTAAAAGTCCGAGATATCGTTACCAATAGTTTTTAATGTCGGAATATATTAAAAAGAAAATGATTTCCTGTTTCAAATGGTTCGAAATGGTTCGAGAAGATGTTTTAAATTTTAAGCATAAAGCAATTGTACATGTCATTAAGAGGACACTTTTCCTCTTTAAATCTCCATTTATGACAAGTTTTAAATAAAAACGCAGAAAGTATATCTTAAGTGAATAACGATATAATTACCTAATGATTTTGATTACGATGTTAAATAGAGATTGTCCGTTTTGCCCCTCTCTTGGTTGATGTCTACGCTTAAGAGAACCTAAATGTAAAATCTCAAGTTCCTAGCTCCTACGATTTGAGCCGGGCTATTAACGGACATTTTTCCTTTTTAACCCCATTAATACAACGTTTTAATTGTAAGTTCAAAGAAACACATATTTTAAAAGTCAGATTTATAGCCAAATGTTATTTGGCAAAATATTAAAAAGTAGATTTAGCCCCTCACCGTAAGAAATTTCACCATATAAATTTCTTATTAGATAATGTCTGCTCCAGACGAGGAACCTTCAAGTCAAATTTCAAGGTGAGTTCCAAAAAATGTTCTTCAATGTTTTCCTTTTTATCCATCCCCGCAAAAGTTTACAAAAATCCCGTCTTAGTGGATGTCTTATTTAATAACAATTTGAAGTTGAATATATTTTTACCATTTTTATCAAGTTTTTATTGGAAATTTCAAAAAGTATATCCTCGATAAATAAGCCCATACATCAGGGAATACATATGCTAAAATTAAGATTTCTTTACAAAAGGGTTGGTTCAGTAAATCAAGAGGAAACCTTTTCACTTTTTGCTCCATTACGTGAATATTTCCAATAATCCCATATTTGTGGATGTCTACGCCAGAGGAGGAACATACATGCCGAATTTCAAAATCAAGCGGTTTGGGCTGAGTGGTTAAGGGACATATTTGCCTTTGTACCACCTTTTTATCAAGTTTTATTGGAAGTTCCTAAAGGCAAATTTTAGATTTCTAGCTGAAGGGGTTTAAGTAGGACGATAAGGGGACGACTTTTTATCCTTTTTGTCCTAACAATTTCCATAGGTCGTGATTAGTTGTACACGATCGAAAGGGAACCTTCATGACAAATTGAAGTTCCAAGCTCCAGTGGCTTAGATTGGGTGGTGAGCCTGTACTAAATCCCTTTTAAATACCATTTTTACTATGTTTTTATTGCATATTTTAGAAATTACTTTTCCAGTAAATTAGTCCATACACCAAAGGGCACATAATTATAGTAACGGGCAATCCCTTTACAGCGTTTTAATTAGAAGTTCAAAGAACACACATATTTTAAAAGTCAAATTTCTAGCTAAATGTTATTTGGGATGACATTTAAAGGAAGATTTCGTCCTCACGGTAAGAATTTCCTTAAATTTATTGTTAGATAATGTCTTTGCCGGTCGAGGAACTTTCAAGCCAAATTTCAAGTTCCTGATTAATCCCAATTTTTCTTATTAACACGCCTTTTTACTGTAATTCCATCTTTGTGAGTGGAGGAGAAACCTACATGCCGTATTAAACAATCAAGCGGTTTGGGCTGAGTGATTAAGGAAACATATTTGCCTTTTTTATCAAGTTTTGTTTAAAATTCCTAAAGGTATATTTTAAGTGCTTTAGCCCATAGATTATTGGCTTATGCTCTTGAAATTACAGATTTTTAGCCAAAGGGGTTTAAACAGGACGATAAGGGGAGGACTTTTTATCTTTTTGTACTACATACTAACAATTTCCTAAAATCGTGATTAGATGTATGTGATGGAGAAGGAACCTCAATGATAAATTTGAAGTTCAAAGCTCCAGCGTTTTACGCAGCGGGATTAGGCGGTATTTTTTTTTTTTTTTTTTTTTTATTAATTAATAATCATATAATTATAAATTATATACTATTACCCTAACCGAGCACTAGCTACTATGGCCTTCGGCGCGTTGTAGCGAAAACAGACCAGTGCCTCTGGTGGGAATCGAACCCACGACCCCCGCACTAATAAGCCAGCACGCTACCAACTAAATTAGACCTTATACCAATGAACACATAAGTTATGGTAACGTGAAAGCTCACTAGGTTGTTATCATAGATAACACGTTGTTTTGCCTTAAAGTTTAAAATGTAATTTTTATTGGACAACGGAATAAAGTATTAACTTTTTTATTTTACAGCCTTCAATAAATGTTTTACGCAGGGAAGCCGTCTTTGGACATACCACAGAATAGAAAAATCCTAAACCTGGCCGCAGTCCCTCTACGCAGAAATACTGTAATATTCACACAATGTTCTTTTGAAAAACGATTTTATAACTATGTAAGACATAGCTCCAATTTTGATTTGGGGGTTAAGACAAACATATTTTCATTCGTAATCCCCAAATTGTAAATGCTGATAATGCCAGGCCATACCTGGCTGAAGGTTTGGATGCCATCTCTACTACATTGTGTTTTATTTTCCTTAAATGATTAAATTCTTATCCAAAATCAATAACATTTTAAACTTGAAGGCAAAACAATATCGTCCCCACGCTAACAATGCAGCGGGCATACCCGCTGCATTGTTAGCGGACCATAGTGTGTACGTATCCCAAAGACATAGGGATGAGCCCTCTCGGTCGGTTAGGGTGGGTAACCGTCTGTAAAAAATGTTTAGAAATGTTTTAATTAGTAATAAAAATACATCTTAAATACATCAAGCCGCTGTTGTTCTGACCATAGTGTGTACGTATCATGGGGTATTTTGCACATGTGATATTACCTCATTATAAGAAGGCATGTCCAATGACTTAAGCCGATCTACACATCTTTATTGGGCATCGATAGAATGTGGATTTATCACAATTTCATTAATTATTAAATGTTACTAATCATGAATATAAATGTTTTTATACAAACAAAAACTAATTAAAATTATAAATTATAGGTAAATAAAAACCAAGCACAAACTACATTGTTATGAAGCTTCAAACTCCTTCAGCTAGAGTTTACAGGCAAGGATCTGGATCTGTGATCAACATCACATGAATTCTGTATAATATTCCACATGTTGGTCATTATATAAAAAAACTCTTTAAATATTCACAAAACTTACAATGAATAAACATTTTTAAGCAGAACTACACGCAGAAAAAAGAGCATCGTTTTATAATAGTTTAAGAGCATCATGTTATGACTACAATTCGTAGAAATCATATTATGATCCTAAATGACGATAAAATCGCCTTCGGTAATCGTAATATGATCATCCAGAGTCATATATATGATAATTATAATCAAAATATGATAATTTTGTGTCCACAATCATCTTCAATCATACTTTTTCTCTGCGTGTAGGTGCACTCCGGGCAAGCCCGGCTTTAGCCGGCTTGTATTGGTATGTAAGTACTAAAAAATATGTATTCAAAAAACCTCTAAAAAACTGTTTCTCTTAAAACCAGTTGGTATATAAAATTTAACAGATGAGTACCTTGATTTTTCTTTAGTCTGTATGTTTATTGGTTTAAACCCTAATAATTAAAACCTTGTCTTTTAGTACTTTAATAGTAAAATAATAACCATTAAAAACAAAAACCCGAAGTTTTTCATGTTTTTTTTTGCAGCAAATTTTGAATTATAAATATTTTTATTATAAAAGGTGATAAAAAAATATATCGAGGGCTTATATTCAAAACTTGCTATCTGCATAATCACAATTTTTCAGGAAATCAAAAAAACAGTTTTTTTTTTGTAAATTGTAGTAATTATTACTAAAGTTTCTTCTACAAAGTTATTTAAAAACGACGTCTAAGTTTACCAATTTTTTTTTAATTGCTGTTATTCGCGCTGATATATCAGATAGCACTTTTTGCAAATATAATTTTTATCAATTCGTATGTTCAAATTATCAGATAGCGCTTTTTGTACAAAAATACAAATAAACTTTATTGTAAACTAATTAACGTTTTTTTATTTAAAAACACGATTTTTTATTCAAGTTAATGTTGTTTTAATATAAAACAATAAAAATAAATATAATAATATGTATTAACAAAAAATCTGGTAATGGAATTCGAGGTATCAGTTAATGTTTCGGTTTTTTAATATAAAATAATATTAAAGAGTAATATAAAAATAATAATAAAAGAAAAATTATAGTAATAGAATTCAAAGTAATAGTAACTGTAATTGGGTTTTAAATACAAAAAATATTAAGAAGCAATTAATAACAATATCCTATATAGTCCTTTTTTTGGAATCTGTGATACGTGAGCCTTTATAAATACTTGCTTAGCTTCCCAAGACATGCTCCAAAACTATTTGAAATTTTTTTTCTAGTTGCATCATCTAGTTTTTGGCAGTGCCTTACCTTACTTTTTATACAAGTTGCTGATAAACATGTTGGTCCAAATCTCTCTTTGCGCCTTTTGTACATTTTGTTGAACAACTTTCTCAATTGTAGAAAATCCCAAATACTGTTACCCGTTCATTCGCCTTTTCTTGATTTCTGTTCGAGCTTTTGAAGCAGAGGAATGGGCTCGTTTTTGTCTACGGCAAGTGACCACATTGTGGTTGATTTGTTCATTTTCGGAATCTGGATACAAATTTATGTTACAATTACATATCATTGTCTCAAATTTTAAGCAACAAACCTGTTATGAGATCGTCTCCCACATCCCCATTGACCACATTGTCGTCGATTTGTTCATTCTCGGAATCTGGATAAAACATTTGATTAAAATTATAATTGTCACGAATTGTAGACAACAAACCTTCATTGGATGACATATAATCAGTTGCAATACGTTGTAGGGAATTATAATCCCCGGATTTATATTGACAATTTTTTGAAGAGTTTATGCTGTTTATATCTTTATTATTTTTAATGATTCAATACCAACACTTTTAGGTTTTATGATAATAAAAACCATTTTTTTTATGCAGATAGCAACTTTTATTCGCAAAACTACGTATAGTAGATAGCAAAATCACAAATTTAAGAAAAAAATGTTAAAGAAAAAAAATTTATGTTCAAATTTAATATGATATATGACAACTTAATCAGTGAACAAGTTGCCGTCAAAAACTCATTTTCGAGAAAACTGCAGATAGCAAGTTTTGAATATAAGCCCTCGATATATAAAAGTGAATTTTTTCATTAAATTTTATTATGTGTATTTATTAGAGTGTGCCTTAAGTATAAATGTTGGAAATGTTAATACGGTACCCTCTCATTTGTTAATATTTCACTCATGTGTAGTTTAAGGCCTCTACGACAACGCCTTCCCTAAGCGACTAGGCCTTAAAGAGCGAAACGTGCGTTTATATAGGGGAAAATACTTTTTTTCAGTTTTTGCAAATTTTTTTAAATATTGTAATAGTTTTAATTCTATATGATAAATTATTCGACATAAAGATAATATTATGTATTGAAAAAGGTATAAAAATCCAAAATCGGTTAATAATTAGCCCAGTAATAAATATTGCCCCAGAACACTTATGTGTCAATTATTACCTGACCGCAAAAGTCGAGCACACATCTTAAAAATTTTTTAAATTGATTACTACAATAAAATTTTTTTATTCAAAAGACTCAAAATTGTGAGATATGATAGATTTGCACTCCAGGGTCTTTTTAAAACATCTTAGAGAATAAAAGTAAAAAAATTTAAAATTATCCCCCAGTAAATTTGTGTAGGGCAACGATTTGATTTTTACGGATTTCGAGGAAATTATGTTTTTTGGTAATAACAAGGCTTATTTGTTGTCATAAAATATTTAAAATCGAAAATTAGCTACTTGTAACTTTTGTTGTTTTATTTTATAACATCATTAACCCATGTGGTCAAGTGGCCCCAAATGACCCCAGATTTATTTATTTCAATTTACAAAAAAGGTCAAAGCTTTGCTTACTACTTTTGAATTTTAAGAAACGTGACTGTGCCAACAGTTTTGAACAAATTAAACAACGTTACCCGTGCCGCATTTAGATCAAAGGAGATATTGCGGGAATTTAGGGTGCCACATATATTTAAACAAAAAATATTTAAGCAATTATTAGGGGGTACCGTATTAACATTTCCAACATTTAAACTTATGGAACACTCTAAGGTACACTCTAATATTTATATATATATTTTTTTTTTTGCTATATATAATTATGTATACAAGTTTTTTGATTTTTGATTAATTCCACCATATACACTTACATATGATCATATATGGTAGAATATATGGTCATATATAGATCTATATATATTTCATATGATCAGATATACAAGATATGCTAATATATAACAGAATACAATGATATATTATGATATATTACGCCATATTAAAAAAATTAATAATTTGGGTAAAAATTTTAATATGGAGTCTAAATATATCTCATTTGATAAGTTCCCATATATAAACACATACAAATGTATCCGAAAAATGGGTCAAATTATGTCTAATTGGATATAATTAGATCTGATTTTATATAATTTTAGCCGATAGTTGGTGTGAATTTTGTGACTTGACATTACGTTATGCTTATTTAAGTTGAAAATTTCAAATTTCTGGAAATCGACAATTTCAAATACCGAAATTTTTTTAAATGAAACATAAGGAATGTTTAAAAATTAACAAGAAAAAATGTAGTGTTTCAAAAATATATAATTAAGTGGTTTTGTCTTATAAAATGTACCAATTTTTTATTTGAAATTATATAAAATAAATCACTTGCAAATGATTTCGTTATAAGATGAATATGGTTATATGTGGAGCCATATGTAATAAAGTCTTAACTTGCAGATAAATCAATTTGATATTGAAGTTTACCAAAATTTGTATGGTATGTATGTATGTATGTATATATGTATGGTATGTACTGTATATGGTCCCATGCTAAGTCTTATTAAACTATATATAATAAGACTTAGCATGGACCAGATACAATCAAATCGATCACTACACATATTTGGATTATTAGTATATGGCTTATGTACACCGAAAGAATACATGCGTTATATATACGAAAATCGATGTACATTGTACGAAATATTTCGTTGTTTCGCACCACGAAAGGTTGGTGTAAATTACGCGAATATGTACGAAAGTCTTTGCTATAATTTGCGAAATAAATTTTCCGTTTTACGAAATATTTCTTATATTTTACTATAATATAACCGCGCTTTAAAATGCTGCAATTATAAAAATCTATGAAAAGAGATATCAGAGCGAAATGTAAAAAAAATAATATCATAAGCAAAGAAAGTTTTTGTAAATTTCAAAATGTTGCACATATATGTGCAATAAATATATTACAATTTTTTAATAAAAACTTTATTTCGTAAAATAAAATAAAATTCTTATATTTTACGAACAAATATTATACGAAATTATTTCGTTAGTTTCGTGAAATTGGAAAGGCCTTTGTTTATATAAATAAAAGAAACTTTCTTATATATTACGAAAAAACAGGCTACGAAAATTAAAACTTTAAAAGTCTGCACTAAATTTATTTAGGTAAATGTAAGAAACTTAGTTGTATTTGACGAGAAAAGTAGCCACGAACTTTTTTTTCGTAAAAAGTTGCATGGTTTTTTCGGTGTAGATATATATGGAGTAGGATTTGGAGACATATAATTATATCAAGAACCATATAAGATTTCTCAATAAAAATTGTCATATGTATTTGTATATAATGATATAATCTGTAACGTGACTCCATTCAAAGTCAGATTTGACTTAATCATTTTATATACGACTAGATATAACTATTTTTACCCGGGAAACTAAGTATAATATATGAACATATATTGGCACATATATATAATGATATCAAGTTGTATATGAGTAGAGTAAAACCTTTTTTATCATGGAGCGAATTAAGTACAATATATTTACCATCGTAATAAAAATGCTTAAGCTGGTCGGATGTGTTGTGTACACAACTTCAAAAATGGGTAAAAACGCAATTTTTGGCGTTTTTAATAGCGGTTTTTCTTAAAATTGTGACATGATGGAAAAAGATTTTGAATCAGCGAGACAAAATTTCTTATAAAATATATCGTGGTTCAAATCAAATTGACTATATCTAATTTTGTGACTGTGTGTAATCATAACAAAACAAAAAAAACATAGTTTTAAATGTTGTTTGCAATAAATTTTGAAACTAATTTATATTCTAATTATACGGTACTAAAAAATATATTAAAGTGATAAAATTTTTTCATTAAATTTTTCTATATATATTTTTATATAATGATAGGTTTTGCCATATATAATTATATATAAAAGTGATACGAATTATTTTTGAATAATTGTACTATATACACTTACATATGATCATATATGGTAGAATATATGCTCATATATATTTCTATATCTATTTCATATGATCAGATATACAATATATGCTAATATATAACATACTATACAATGATATATGATGGTATATTGCGCCATATTAAAAAATTTTTATAAACTAAGTAGAAGATATGAACAAATATCGTAATATATTGCCACATATATAAACATATATAATGATATCAAGTTGTATATGAGTATATAGAAACTTTTTTCGTCGGGTAGTTTAACACCTAATAATTAGAATGTTGTTTTTTATTTATATATAATTATATATAAAAGTGATAGAATTATTTTTGATTTATTGTACAATGTACACTGACATATGATCATACATATATGGTAGAATATATGGTCATATATAGATCTACATCGTTTTTTTTTTTCAAATTTGTATCATAAAAAATGTGGAAATTCCCTCTCAATAGCTCCAAAAAAATAAATTTTTATCTCATAAAAAATGTACTAAAAACGGAAAGTTTGTATTTTAAAACTTATTTTTCAGTATAGTTGGAATAACTTTGCCAACAGAAAAGCGAAGAAAAGATTGAGTATAGCTAAATCGGTACAGTTCTAAAACAATAAACTTAAATTTGCAAAAATTGCTTAAACTTCCCAAATCAGTGTTGGAAACCCAATTAAAATATTTTTTATTGAAAAATAAAATTGTTCGATAACTAAATAAAAAAAAGGTACTAAAATATGTTCAAAAAAAGATTATTTTTATCAAAAATAAGATTTTTTTTTTTGAAATATGCAAAAAACAAGAGCAAAATATGCAAAAATATGTCAAAACAAATCAATGCCAGAATTTGTCAATTGTTCTAAAAAAGGTAAATAACTTATTTTTAAATACGACGCTTAGGAAAAAAACAAGAAACAACATATTTCTGATTGAGCTGAAACAGAGGATGTTTTGTGTAACAAAAATCCATAAAAACTTCTAAGAATGTTAGATTTATAGAAGTTTAAATGTTTCGGAGGGAAACAGAATTAAACGAAAATCAGAAAATTGAACAACAAAAAAAAATTAATTCTGGAGACAGGAGGAAACCAAAAGTGTAAAGGTTGGAAAAACACTTAAAAAACAACAAAGTGAATATTTTTTAAAGCCAGAAAATCTTAAAAAAAATTAACACCAGCGCACAAAAATAAGAAATCCAAAAAATTGTAAAATAGCCAAAAACGACATAATACTTTCCACTGGTTTTAAAAGAACAAATTTTCCGAATTTTATTTATTTTTTTTTTAATTTTATATAAATGTTTGAAAATTTTTTTTCCTATTTTATTCGATATAAAAATTATTTGTTTAACATTCACTTTGATGAACTTAAAATTATAAATTCCAAATTTCACACTCATACTTTTATTGAAGTTAAAGAAGTTTTAATTTTTAAAATTTGAATTTTTACATTTAAGATCATCAAAAGTAAATAATTTGTAATAATTTGTTCCACGAATAATTTTTTTTAGTAGGCTCCAGAAGAAGAAAAAATAAAAATTTATATGTTTCATATCCTAATTTTTCGGATAAAAATACATTTCAGAGCTTCCGTACCCCTATACAATTTTAAAAAATTTTCAATTATCACCTCCCCCCCCCCAACGGAGGGCTGAATCCGCCACTGGATCAGATATAAACGGTGTTTTTATACAGGTATAGAACTTTAAGTTGGCAATACTTTTTTAACTGGCGGCCATTTTGTCAACTGTTAAGTAACTTTGGTTTGGCATTTCAACATGAATAAACTGACGCCTAAACAACGCTTCCAAATTGTGCAAATTTATTTTGAAAATCATGGTTCTGTTCGAAATACGTATCGCGCACTACGTCCATTTTACGTTCAAGATAATCGTCCATCAGAGCAATTAATTCGATTAACTATGGAACGTTTTCGCACCACGTTTACTGTAAATGACAATATGCATCCACAGAGACGTCGTACAGTGCGTACAGAAGAAGTCATTGCTGCTGTAGAGCGTAGCATAGAGGAAGGCCCCAATCAGTCTATCCGGCATCGTGCAGGAATTGGATATGTGTCCATCCACTTTATGGAAGATTTTGCGCAAAAATCTTGATTTGCGTGCTTACAAAATCCAACTCGCGCCACAATTGAAGCAACACGATTACGTAGATTCGGTGAATGGGCCCAAAACAAGATTGCCGTTGATCCCGATATTCATAGCGAATTTTGTTTAGTGATGAAGCTCCTCAAGTGTATGTTAAGACACCGTGACATCCAGAAAAACTAACTGGTGTGCTTTATGGGCTGATGGAATCATTGGTCCGTACTTCTTTAAAAACGATGCTGGTCAGAACTTTACAGTCAATGGTGACCGCTATAGAGCCATGATTACTGACTTTTTCGTACATCAATTGAACAATCATGATGTACAGGAGCTGTGGTTTCAACAAGACGGCGCAACATGTCATACAGCTCGTGGCACAATTGATTTATTGGTGGAAGCGTTTGGTAACCGCATAGTTTCACGTTTCGGACCCGTGAATTGGCCTCTAAGATCGTGCGATTTAACTCCGCTGGACTATTTTCTGTGGGGATATGTGAAGTCGCTAGTCTACGCCGATAAGCCCGAAACGATTGACCACTTGGAGGAGAACATTCGACGCGTTCTTGCCAATATACGGCCACAAATGTTGGAAAACGTCATCGAAAATTGGACCTCCAGATTAGACTACACTACGTCCGAGCCAGCCATGGCTTTCATATGCCAGAAGTCATATTTATATTATAATGCCAGAATCGACAATCTTGAGCATTTATACTACAGTTAATAGTATTATATAGTATATATAATATTCATATTGATTAATTTTACGAGTTTTCACAATTTGAAAATAAGTTATTATTTTTATTGACTTGCGGTATTTATTTATAAAAGGAAATTCAGTATTTTATTGTTGAAAAGTTTGAATGGGAATGAAAAAATTTGAAATAAAATTTTAACATATAAAAACATTTTTATAAAAACGATTGCTATGAATATAAACTACTTTGTATTTCTACACCCTCTCTCAATCGTTGACACCCAATTTAGCACGAAGGTCATTAAAACATTTGATGTCCAAAGACTTGGTAAACATGTCAGCTTCTTGATCCTTGGATCCAATCGATTCAATCTTGACTAATCCTTTTGCAACATTATCACGAATGAAGTGGTGTTTTATGTCTATATGTTTAGCACGTTTACTTTCAGACGTATTAGCCATCCCAATACAGCCTCTATTATCTTCATAAATGGTTATAGCTTCATTTTGTATTTCACGTAAATCTTGCATCAAACCTCGAAGCCACAAAGCTTCTGAAACTGCGGAGCTCAAAGCTATGTAGTCCGCTTCACTTGAAGAAGTAGCTACAGTTTGCTGCTTCTTTGACGACCACGAGACAGAACAGCCATACACTTTAAACAAATAACCACTGACTGATTTTCGATCTTCTACATTATTTGCCCAATCGGCGTCGGCATATCCCACAATTGGAGTTTCATCATTTTTTGAATATGTGAGTTTCATGTTTTTGGTTACGTCCAACTGATGAAAGTGGTATCCTCTGTACATTCCAACAGCTAGCACAACACGTATGGTAGTCAACTTGGCTACAGGAGCATATGTTTCATTGTAGTCGACTCCATGCTTTTGTAAAAATCCTTTGGCCACAAGTCGAGCTTTATATCTTGAAGGTTTACCATTAGTATCCTCTTTTATACGGAATACCCATTTTGATTTTAAGAGCTTTGCTTTAGGAGGTCGCTTCACTATAGTCCAAACATTATTAGCTTCCAACGATTTTAGTTCTTCAGATATAGCTGCCTTCCAACGATCAGTATCTGGCCTTCCAAAAATATCATCATAATTTTCAGGAACAACCTTAAAAATATCTACAGCAGAATCCACTTGAAAGCCAGTTATATAATCAAGAAACTTACTTGGTAATCGGCGCTCCCGAACGCCACGCCTAACAGTAACTACACTGTTTTCTTTTTGCGAGGGGAGCGCAGTAGACGTGTCAGGGGAAACAGAATCTTGATAATCCACAACTTCGTCACAGTTAGTTAAAATATTTGTATTTTGTTCACTGCCTTCATCATTAACTACAGCACAGCTTTCTTCATCAGTGTTGATATCAGCTACAAAACAATTTTAATTTTCACTACTAGGTTCGGCCACAGCACAATTTTCATAACTATTCCCCTCTTGCTCGTGGCTTACAAATACATTGTTTTCAGCAGTTTTATCTTGACTACCACCATTTTTATAGGGAAAACTAGACTCGTCAAACTTAACATCTCGAGCAGAAAACATTTTTCGTTTTTCAACATCCCAGAGTCGATACCCGTTTGGAATATAACCTATCATTACCGCTCTACGACTTCTAGGATCAAGCTTCTTCCTACACTGGCTTGGAATCCATGCGTAAGCCTTACACCCAAACACACGTAACTTTCCAAAATCAGACTTCTTCCCATACCAGATTTCAGCAGGGGTTATAGACTTTTGTATTGACCTCGTTGGACAACGATTAATTGTATATGTTGCTGCTAGCACTGCCTCATGCCACATATTTTTTGGAACATGGGATTCAAAAAGCATTGTTCTTACCTTTTCCATTAGCGTACGATTAAATCGCTCAGCAACACCATTTTGATGAGGACTATATGAGATTGTTGTTTCAATTTGAATACCTTTTTGCTTATACCACTCTTTTTGATATTTGGAAGAATATTCTCCACCTTGATCACAAGTGACTTTAGAAATTTGTGTACCAAACGTTGCTGATGCCATTGCCTCATATTCTTTAAATGCATTGAAAACTTGTGACTTCTTTTGAAGTAGATAAACCACTGCAAAATGACTGAAGTCATCGATAAATGTCACAAAGTAACGAGATCCATCTAGCGCAATCGGATCTATCGGCCCACAGACATCAGTATGAACTCTTTCTAATAATCGAACAGCTCTATCTCGAGTTCCATCAAAAGGATCACGGGAATGTTTTGCTTCTATGCAAACATCACAAAAACCAACCTTTTCTAATTTATTATTAAGCTTTGGAATCATATTACCTTTAACTAATGTGTCTAAACCTTGTTGACCTATGTGGCCAAGACGTCGATGCCACAATAAGCCTTCTTCCTTCTTACATAAATTAGCTACAGGCTTCTCTATGAAGATTTCCAATTCATATAAATGACCACGGTAGTACGCAGTAAAAATTACTTGGTTGTTTTTCATAATAAAAGCTCTATTACCAACAAATTTTACTTCAGCACCAGCTTTTATTAACTTACGCACTGACAAAAGATTATCTCGTAGTTCAGGTGAGTAAAGCACGTCCTTCATTATAACATCGACGCCAGAATTGGATTTACCTCGTATTTTTCCACTTGATTTTGCCACTATAAACTGATTATCTTTAGCCACAATTATCTCAATAGGATTATCCAGCTTGTTGAGTTCAGAAAAGTAACACTTTTCATTTGCGAGATGGTCACTAGCACCAGAATCTAATTTAAAAATTATTCTCGAACCACGATTATTATCAGTGATATTGCTGTCTGCCATGAAGCAAAAACTTGTATTTGCAACAACAGCTTCACCAGACTTGCAATCCCTGGCTTGGTGCCCAAACTTATTACATTTAAAGCACTTACCATTAAATTTCTTCTTTTTGTAGCTTTTCTTACTTGCGAATGCAGACCTTTCTTCTATTTCAGCATCATTACGATCATTAAGTTTGATTTCTTCAGCTATCAATCGATCCTTTACAAAACCAAACGATAATTTGTTATCATCAATATTTTGTAGTGCCGTCACCAAAGGATCGAATTTTTCGGGCAATGATAGAAAAATTTGTGTAACTAAGTCAATATCCTCGAATTTAGATCCTGCTAGCTTAAGCTGTCTTATAATATTTTCAAACGTTTCTAGATGTGATTTTACAGCATCTCCAGGCTTCATACGTAATGTGGCTAATTGTCTTCTCAACAATAATTGATTTACCACAGACTTCTGAGCAAAAGCTGACTCCAAGCTCGCCCACATTTCCTTGGCGGTTTGCTTATCCCGAACATAGCTTAAACAATCACCGTGAATATAGCTTACCAAACGATCCTTGGCTCTTTTATCCTTCTTCAAAAATTCGGCTTTGGCAGTTGCCTCAGTTGGTGGATCGTCGGTTAGAACGTCCAAGACATTAAGAGAGTCCAAATGAATCTTGATCCTGAATTGCCAATTATCGTATCCACAACCATTAAACTGTGGAATACCATTTGCCAATTCCTTATTTTCGCCCATAACCTATTGACTTGCGGTATTTATTTATAAAAGGAAATTCAGTATTTTATTGTTGAAAAGTTTGAATGGGAATGAAAAAATTTGAAATAAAATTTTAACATATAAAAACATTTTTAAAAACGATTGCTATGAATATAAACTACTTTGTATTTCTACAATTTTGAGATCTAACGTTTTCGTATTTGAAAATATCTTTATTTGACACTATCCGCGTATAACACAATTTGTCTTTCTTTTTAAATTTTTTTTTCAACATTGAAATTAAACGTTATTTTTTAAAATGTTTATTTTAAAAATTTTTTAACGTTTTCCCAATTTTCTTTTATTCGTCATCAGAGTTGTAAAATTTTGTACTTTATAGTTTTGGAACGTAGTTTCGCTGAAAATACGTATTTTCTGTTTGTTTTAAAAATACCCAGCAAACAATTGAATCATATTTTACCAAGAATAAAAAATGTATTTCATTAGAAAAATAAGTATTTATAGGATACAAAAATACACAAATTGATGTTTGTGTAAACGGATTTGTATTGGTATATCATAATTATTACCATTATAACGGATTTTGTCAATGTAATGTCATGTTTGCAGGGTATTTGTAGTTTCGGTAGTATTTTATATTTGATATTCTCTGAATTTTGAGCTTAAGATCAAAATGACACCGTGTAGTTCTGATGATTGCGGTTACTTTTCAATACTCGATACTTTTAACGGTTTTTAAATTTTAAATTCACTTTAACCTTTTACAAAAGTTTTATTAAAGTTTTAACTTTTATTGAAAGTTCAAATTTAAAAAAAAATATTTAAACTTTTTTTATAAATTATTCAGTTATTTTTTAAATTTTTTTTAACTTTTTTCTTTAAACCTTTCACCTTTGATTTTTTCTTCTAGCAGAGTTGTATTTTAATGCTAATTATTTAAGCGGAGCCGCATTTTTGTTTTTCTGTCCAAAATACAAGTCTAAAAATATCAAGTATGTAGTTACATTTAAGTATACATAAAAAAGATAAATACTCGATGTCTATTACTCGGTATTTTACCAGTTGTACCACAACTTAGTGGTTTTGAAAAGTAAAAACATATAGGTCTAAAAGACCTGTTAACTGTTTAGGGTTAAAGAAAAAAAAAGATAATACTTAATTCTTTATTTTACTTTTATTAAAGTAAAAATCTGAATTTTTTTTATTTTTTAATCTTTTCATTTTTTTTTTTTTGTCAGTGAGATGTTTTTTTTTTCTTGTTTAAACCTTCATACACGCAATTTCTTTTAAATTTAGTTCAGTCCATGCTTTAACAGTGGTCCAGTACGCTCCAATTAAAAAAATCGGCGGCTGTAGTTTTAGCCAGATGATATTTAAAACGGCGGCGGCTGAAAGTTTGAAAAAATCGAAGGTGGCGGCTCGCAGTTGATTTTGCGCCAGTCGGCTTGTTTCTCTGTCCATCTGTGCTAATTACAACCCTGTACAAAAATTCCGACTAAAACAAAATCAAGAGAAACATTGCAAATTGCGCGTTTTTTTTATTCTATTTCCTTTTGGTTATTTCAATGCCAAACGAATGAAAAAACAGAAAACAAAACAGAAAGGAAAGAGACGAATAGAAGTTTTTAAAAAAGGCGGTTCAATAAGGAATTGAAACGACACGACGAAATTCCAATGAAACATCTTTTCGATGATAAAAAAAAATACATTGAAACACTGTGGAACTGAGGAATAAGTGAAAAACAGACGATACAAGAAAAAATAAAGAAAAAGACCGACAAAACACTGAGCGTGTGTGTTAATTTATAATTTTTGTGTGGTGTATTATCAAAAAGGCAAGGAATTATTGAAAAAAAAGTAAAATTTCCAAGCTTTCTTTTTTATTTTAATAAAAAAAGTTATAAACTATTGTAACAACTATAGGAATAGATTTATAATCTTAAAGATTTATGAGATTTCAGTGTGAATTATTATAAAATATAAATTCATTGTAAGTATTACACAAATTAGACAAATAGTTACAGTTAGAAAAAAAAAATGCATTGAAATAAATTTAAAGAAAATCTTTTATAACGCAAATTAATTAAAAATTTATATCTTTTTTTTTCTTTCCTCCCCAATGCTGTGGAATAAATTTTGATTTGCGTGTTTCGTGTATGGGGAAAAACTAATGAAAATTTTTACTTAATTTCATATTACGATAGACATTGAACTTGTAAAGCAGGACAAATCTTATGTGTGTGTTTGTGTGCATCTAAAGAACATTATTCCGATCACAAAGTTGATAGATCCACAAATTACAGCAGCATCAGCAGCAAGCCAACAACAATAAAATAAATATCGCCATCAGCAACAGACACTGACTGACACATATACCACCAACAATAAATACATTGTATAGGGAGTCTGAGGCGCATTATTACCATACGCACTTTTCTACGCATCATTTTTCCCGATTTTAATTGTGTTCTTATATATTTTCTGGGTTTTTGTGCTCCAGCCATTATTTTTTTAATATACACGCACGCAAGGTGCGCGTGGTGACAAGTTCTTTTTTTTTTTGCAAGAAACAGCCAAATTTGTGTACTTTGTTGGACAAATTTTTGTTACCGGAGAAGAACATATTTTAATTAAAAATCTATATTAACAACAACTTCAACAATGGAAAAGAGAATAGAATTGGAAAGACGCGCTCGTAAAGCTAATCAGGTAAGTTTAATTTATTTCTTTTTATAATAATTATATAGTCTGAATGTTGTATAAACCATATTTATTTTTTATATTGTGTAATTTTATGCTTTATTTAAAAAAAAAAAAACAAGAATTATAAAAAAAATCCTTTAATGAGGAGTTTTAAAATTTTAGTACATAAAAACGGCTTTGCCAACTGCATAGAAATGTAAAAACATTGCCATTTTGAGTAGCAGTTGAGGTTAGGTTTTTTTCAGAAACTGAAAAGAATTAAATCATTTTTCAACCAAAAACTTATAATTTCAGTAGTTTTTGAGCTGATTATACAAGGTGGCGCAAAAATAACCTTCGATGTTTTTTGGCTGTAATTTAAAAAAAAAATGAAAAACTTTTATTCTTCTTGTGGATTATTTTTATTTGGTATTTTAATTTTTTTTACATCAAGTCGAGAATATGATGTCATGTAAATGGCCGCCGCCACAGTTGATTGTCATTTGAGCCCTTTTTATGGCATTTTCCATCACTTTGGCCAAAACTTCCGGCGATAGGTCCCTACATTCTTGACGGATATTGTCTTTAAGAGCTGCAAGAGTCTGAGGCTTGTTGACATAAACCCGCGACTTCAAAAAGCCCCACAAAAAGAAGTCTGGAGCGGTCAAATCAGGCGATCTTGCTGGCCAGTGCAAATCGCCAAAACGGGAGATTAGGCCCCCGGGAAATGCATCCTTCAGCATATCGGTTGTGGCACGTGCAGTGTGTGCCGTTGCACCGTCCTGTTGGAACCACATGTTTTCCAATCCCAATTCATCAAGTTGCGGCAAAAAGAACTCGTTGATCATTGCTCTGTAGCGCTCACCATTCACAGTAGCCGTTTGGCCCGCGACGTCTTCGAAGAAAAAAGGTCCGATGACTCCAGCGAAAGCAGCACACCATACAGTGACTTTGAGCGGGTGTAATGGCTCTTCGTGGGTTACACGCGGATTTTCAGTGCCCCAGAAGCGTAAATTTTGCTTATTTACGTACCCGCTAAGATGGAAATGGGAATGGAAATTGTGCCAAAGTCACCGACCGATTATTGGTCAAATAAATAGTCACCACTATTCCGCGTTCTGGAGCAGTGTAGCGTAATATTGTTTATTAACGTGTATTTCGCATGTCTTTACTACACAAATGTCAAAACAGAACTGACATTGGGGGCCAATCGCAAAATTTATAGCATTTTCTGATAGGAGGATTACTTTTGCGCCACCTTGTATGAATTTCAAATAATTAATCTAAAACAATTTTGTGTTGAAAAATTTCTGCTAAAATACATTTCATTAAGCGTTACAAAAATTCACTTTAGCTACTTTTTATGCTGATTTAAATTTGAATCGTGAACAAATTAAAAATCTTTAATTGTTACTTACTAAAACAATTTTTTTATGGAGAAACGTATGCTAAAATACATTTTATCAGCGTTGATAAAAAAGGCTAATGTTCGGTTTCACGGATATTAACCTTTGAAATAGAAAAACAAAAAAATAAAAAATAGTAGCGCCGGGCCCCTGTGACCAAAAAACGGAAACGCGTATTAACATACAAGTGAGTGTGGTTACTTAAATGAAAGTTTCCTCATTTTCAAAAGTGAAATTTTTCAGATCCATTAAACGTAGCCAGAACTATAGACATTTTATGTAAAAACTGTTCTTAATGAAGGGAAATTACAAAAATAGTATAAAATAAAGTGCAAGAAATGGGGGTCCGCGGACTCTCGCGAATGGCTCCAACAAAATGATTGTTTACTATATTTTTTGAAATTTTAATAATCGTTCATTAATAGTAATTGACGATTAGCTTCTGTTATTTACATTTATTTTTCAATTTTAAACATAATAGGGAGTTTAGATTGTGAAATTAATCTAATTGATTAATTATACATGTGCATTTTTGGCAGCTAAAAGATTAACTTTGTCAGTTTAAAATACCAAGGTGGGGCCGATAGCGATCCGGTATAAGAGCAACAAGGAAAATGTTGACCTAGCAAAAATATTTTTGACAGCGCCAACATTTTTTTACGGCAACCTCTTAACATTAATTTTTGCCCGACTTTGTATTTGAGTTTTTTAGCGTTACCAACCGAAATTATAGAAAAACACAGAATTACAAATGAAAATATAAAAATGAAATCGTTTAGAAAAAGTAGTCAGATAAAAAGTTGGATTAACTGTTATTCAATAAGATTTAAGAAATGGTTAAATCGTCTTGTTTGTTGCATGATTAATCCCATTTTAAGTAGACTTACTTTTCTATGTAAATTCCCTTTAAATGTTTTTTATATTTAATTTGCTAGCCTTGCTATCACGAGGTTAAAAAAATTAGATAAAATCATAATTCTAAAAATTAAAATTTTTGTAAGAAAGTAGTTCATCAAAAAGATTCTTTTTTTTTCATCCTCCATACACTGTGATGAGGTTATATATCAGTTTGTCATTGAATTGCCATACTATTCATACTACTAATTGTGTGCATCTCAAGTTGAAAGCAATTTAATTTTTCAAGAATATTTGTGAAAGGAAAAACAAAAACAACTTCAAAAGAATTGTAATCAGCTGTTTTCTTGAACGTAAATTGATACACTCCACTTGAAAGAGAAATCTGAAGCAAGTTCGTTTCAATTTTATAAAGTGTGAGTGCATTGGTAAAAAAGTGTGAGTGTATTAAAACTTGATAGCCAAAACTTGATCAAGTCAATAAACAAGTTTTTTTTTTAATAACATAATTTCTTTTTGCTTTAAATTCACATAATTTGACAGCAAATGAAAAAAATTAAGTTTGTCATGCGAAAGCATTTTGCAATAGAGAGGTCGCTGCTATAGAAGCCCAATCCAGTTCATCCATCCATTTTCGAACCATCTGTTTAGAAGTGAATACCTGGATTGTCACTTAAACGGTTTTATCTATCTAGCTCGTCCAAGATTTTCTGGTGGTTGGTTTTCCAATTGCCCTAAACTCACGCAGCCGTTGCATTCAGCCGCAGCATAGACAAGGCGGCCTCACATTTCAATAGGTTCTATCTACAAGATTCTCTCCAATGCCCTAGTCGAAGTGGTTCTGATGGCACCGCTGATATTTAAGCAACATATGCGCTGTAATCTCTGAATTGGTGTAATACTCATTGATGACCACTAGACTACTGCCGCATACGTCAACATGGGTCTGACTACGATTTTGTAGAGCCAGTGTGTTATTCTTGGGTTTAACCCCCATTTCTACATGTGACCCAAGCTCGGTGGCTCTTAATGATTCTGCTATCTACGTGTTGTTTCCAGTATAATATCTCGTCAAGAATTACACCTAGATACTTCACAGCTTCGGAGACGCTAATGGTATTGCCCGGTCAATGTCAAACTGGTCTAGGGACAGGTTAAGCGTTTCGGCACCCTCTATATCAATAAATATAGTCAAAGTATGGAGTATGGAGTGAAAAGCACGTGCCCTCATATAGAGATGGCCTGACAAGTCCCAATATTTTTTGTTTATTCAGTATGAAAAATTGTGTCAAAATTATCGTTATAAAAATTATACTGCTTTGAGAAAAAATGGATTCCAAAGAGTTTTGTGTTTTGATTTAAGATTGTTTTTTTGTGGAAAAAATACTGTCCTAGCCAAAGAATGGATTGATAGACATTATGGTACGAATGAGACAGTTACAGAAGAAAACGCAATAAAAGTGCATCAGGTTCTATTGGATGATCGAAAGATTAAAGTGCGTGAAATTGCTGGCATCATAAAGATATCAACAGAGCGAGTTCGGCATATATTACATGATCATTTAAATATGAAAAAGCTTTCTGCGCAATAGGTGCCACGTTTTTTAACAGTTGAACAAAAACTGAAACGTGTTCATGATTCAAAGTATGCTTTGGAGATGTTTGTAGTAAATTCAACTGAATTTTTACGTCGATTTATAACAATGGATGAGACGTGGATTCATTATACACCGGAGTCCCCAATAGACAGTCTGCGAAGTGGTTACAAGCGTAGGAAAGCCGACTAAATAGCCCAAATACCAAACAATCGGCTGGAAAGACAATCCCCAGTGATTTTTGGGATGCACGTGTTACAATATTTATTGATTACTTGAAGAAAGGAAAAACAATAACTGCCAAGTACTATGTTGAGTTATTGAACAGATTGAATGAAGAAATAAAAAAAAAACGGTCCCACTTAAATCAGAATAAAAATTTGTACCAAATTTGTAGATTGGCGTCAGAAAAATTTAAGTCGTTGCACTAAGAATTGCTCCATGGCCCCAGCGACTATTATTTGTGCCCAAACTTGAAAAGATGGCCCCAGGGAAAGAGATTTTCCACAAATGGAGAAGTATCAGAGACGGAAGCCTATTTTGAAGAGTTTGACAAATCGTTTTTTTCCCAGGATATCGAGATGTTAGAGGATCGTTGGAAGAAATGCATTTCACTTAACGGAGATTATGTTGAAGCATAAAATTGATTTCAAAAAACAGGGTTTTCATTGTTATTCCACAGACTTTTCACTTCATATAGTATAGTATGCTGTCCTTAAACAATACTTTTTCTCTGTGTGCTCTTTAAAGTCTAACCAACCTACGTAAATTTGTTGTTCTGTTAATATTTTATATAAATTCAGTTTAGAAATTAAATATGTATATTTAGGTTTTGTGGTGGTATTTACGAAATACAACGTTTTTCCTTTTAGGTTTACGCGTGTAAGTTTGTGGGCGTTTAGGCGGAAAAGTATTTTCAAAGAAATACAATAAAATCTTCATATTCAAGCGAATGTGTAAAATACATATTGTTTTAATCCAAAGTAATATGAAATATTTCAGTACTTGCGGTACAAAAGTTAAATAAAACAATAAGTAAATAAAAAATAAAAAAAAAAAAGTGTTAAGTATATTTAGTTTTAACAATATGGTTTAAATTAGAAATTTTGCATTCAAATTGATATAAGTTATAAATAAATAGTTGAGTCCTAAAGGAGTTTAAATGATTAATGCCCGTAATTTCAAGCAATAGATACCTACCGGTGCTTAGATATCTACCCGTATACACGAACAAAATCGGGTAGGTATCTAAGCACCGGTAGGTAAATATTGCTTGAAATTACGGGCATAAATAAAAAAAAGTTTTAAAATTTATCATAACTCAGTGTGCATTTGGAGTGTGAATAGTAGGATGTCCGTTAAAAAACGATTTTCGTTTCGATTTATTGCAAATGGTTCCAAATGGAAGAAATCAGTTTTTATTCTTTTTTGGAAAACGTTAAAACGTGACGAATTCCGGACGAAAATGCCCAATTTGCGGCAGTCTGGCATATTCATTGTGTCCGTTAAATTTTTCTATAAATATGTCTTCTTCTCATTCCTGTAAAAATCTAACTAAAAAAAATCTTCAGTAATTAATTATAATAATATTAATTACGATTGTCATTAATGACGGTTACAAATAAATTTACCTAAAAAAAAATTCACTTTTAATTAAAAATTCCCAAAACTCTTAATATATAAAAAATATTTTATATCATCTATTGCTTTAATGTACTCGAAATTATTCAGATACAGAGTTCTGACTATCGAATATCATTAACCCACTAAAGATGGATTCAATCACAAATTTCATAAACATGCAAAGACTTGATTTTTTTAAAATAACTTTAAATATATTTTTTTTTTATTATTAAGTAGTTTTTATTTTCAAACTGTAGTTTACAAATTTTAATTTGAGGCCTCAGCACCAAAAATGGCATTAAAGAGGCAAAAGGCAACGGTTAATCATTATTCATACGTAATTATAAAAAACTTTAATAAAAACAATATTTACATATTTACAAATAAATGTATTTACAAAGGTTAACAAATAAAGTATTTAATTTGTTCATTTTATTTTAATTTTTTAATTATTTTTTTTTTTTTTTTTTTTAATTTAATTATTTAATTTTTAATTGTTTTAATTTAAAGTGCCTAATTTATAGGTGTCGATTGCTATTTTTTAATATATTAGTGTCCCAGTAAAAAACGCTGCTTACATGCCAGCAGGTTTATAAGGCAGTAAGCCAAAAAGAATCCCTTACAAACCTGCTTACATATGCCATGATGTTTATGTGGCAAATTCACCACTTGGAGGCATTAAGGCTCCATTAGTCTTTGCGTTTTGTGACGTTTCTGTAACGTGCCGTTCCGGATGGCTGTTTTGTGTGGTTATTCTATTCCGTAACAACATAGCCGCTGCTTTGGCTAAACGATTATAGGTGTTGTGCAAATATGGTCATTTGATTATCAAAATATGTCACAAAATCCTTTTTATATTAATTTGTATAATTTAGCTTACAAAATTAAAAAAAAAAATGTTCTTGTGTTCGTTGTTTAGTTTTTTTTATGTGAGAGCAATCAGCTGTTTTTAGCTGTCATTTAACGTAGAACTGAAATTCAGTTTTTACAGGTTCGTCCGGCACGCAACATTACATTACAGACAAACTAACTGTTGAGAACAAGATTTATGTGTAATTTACCTTTTATTTACGTTAACCTTTTTACTTTAAATTTAAACAACAGAAAAAAAAAACTTAAAACTTGTTAACTTTGAAAATAATATAAGAAATTTCAAAACAATTTATTTCTTAACTTCAGTTAGAAAAATATCAGATTGTGAAAACTATTTATTTTGAAGTTAATAAATTAACAAAAATTCATATTTACTATCAGAAAATAGTTTCTTTTCTAACACTAACCACACACTCATTTTCATACATCAAAAACAAATCAGCTGATTCGTCACGGAACGTTACGTACAAACTAATTCCGCCTTACTTTTGAGCAAAATAATAAAAGAAGAGTTTTAATGGTTTTCACTAAAATCATATTTCATGTCTACATTAATACGATTAAATGTAATAATATGAATATACATAATTTATTTTAAAAGTTTGATATAATTTAACATAATTTTTTATTAAAAATAAAAATTATGTTTTTTCGAACTTTAATTGTGCAATGAAAATTATGTTTTTTTCGAACTTTAATTGTGCAATGAAAATTATTCAAGTTCGAGGCCATACTCTATATTTCTTTATAAGGATATTGTCCTAACAAATAATCTATAGAGTTTTTGTTTCCAAATTTATTAATTGACCACTTTCAGGAATGGGTTAATAGACCTATTTCGGGAATTTTCCAGGTTCCCATCTTCAGAACACATTTAGAAAAAAGTAGCAACCTAATGATAACCTCAAACATCCATATAACCAAGTTATCCTACTAAATGAGAACTTATATATGAGCTTGAAGTTGACGATTACCTTTACTGATAAAAAATAATAAATTGAAAACTTTTTTGTTTTATCTGTTTGGAACTTCCCCTTAACTCTTTGAAATCTTCCAAAGAATAGGAGGTTCACTTGGCTGCTCTAATTAGAATATCGCCATCATCAATTATAAAATGGTTCATATGTTAGTATTATCTCTCAGAAATTCAACTAGAGTTCTATAGCTATCTGAGCTTTCGTTCCGAAAAAAATTCAACTACGTTGCTGTACTTGAGCATAATCGGGTAGTTCATTCTTTGCTGGTTGTATTTTACACAATAAAATATGTGAGAGTCATCTTCTGGTTCGAAGCATAAATCGCAAATGCAATCGCCTGCCTCTTCGACTTGCATTTTGGGCAAAGTTGATCTACTGAAAGAGTTTCATCATCAATCTGTTTATCTGTCTCATTTGTATACCATTCAGATTTAAGTTCCTTCTTTCAAACCATGGCTTCGCGGATAAAGTCGGGAAGATTTTACCATAAACGTCATCACTTCTCCTAGCAATTCTCTCGTATTCTCTTTTCCAGTTAATATGCAGTTTCCTTTGAATTTCATTTATAACATCTTTGTGGCCATTTCATGCCCAGATCTTATCCTTCTGTCACTGCCTTTTAGTAGCTTTATCTGCTATTTCCTTTTCCCGAATGCCCTTTTACGATGGTATGTAGTGGAATTATATGCTTTCTATGTAGTTGGTATTCTGCAACATTTCATGGATCTGTGTACATAGGTTATTTTCTTTAGCTCTATCTAGGCTTATGCAACCACAATCTTACTATCTGTTAAGATAGAAACATCCGCGTATTTTAATTGGATGCCAATTTACGTGACCTTCTTCATCAGCACATCTGTCATAGACGATACTGGAATTGGAAGTTTAAACTTTTCAATAGTTTGAGATTTTTCATGAAGTACGCCGCCTTCTTTATTCTCCTTGATTGATGCATCCGTGAAAATTATTTCACGTCCTTCTGCTATTAGTTTTTCTTTTCTTTGGAGGTAAATTTGATTAATCATCTCTTCATTTGTGTTACCTTTGTTTCTGTCTTTATTATCATTGCCATAAAAGTCACAGTTTAAGTGGTTTATGCTTTTCGATATTTGAAAAAATGTTTCTATATTTGTGGTAATACAAGCTAGTGTTAATCGGTTCTTCGATGAACGTTAAAACTTCAGCCATTTGCATATCACGATGGAAGGTAGTTCGCCTGCCATATGGTATATGGCATAAATAGGTGTCGATTATTCTTTTGTTTTTACCGCTTCACGTGCTAGTTCTTCAGAAACAGTTAAATGACTTATTATTTTTTCTTTCGTACTCGAAAACATCAAACACAATCGGAAATCACTAGGGAAAATTGGTACAGATCGTTTATAATCCACGATATGAATGAAACTTTATGCATTACAACCTGCATCCTTATAAGGGATTATGGTTAAGCTGCTTACAACGTGCATGCATGCTGCACACAGTATTTGATTCATTCGCTTTTTTCAGAGTTGTAAAACTTATTTGAGTTGGACGTATATATACGTCTTACGCAACAGGTTAGATTTACGGAAAAATGTATATATACATCTCACGCAGCTGAAGGGTTAATTAAATCAAAAGTTAATAAGTTTTACGAAAAATAAATATTCTTGTTTTGTATTCCATACCATATTTTTTTTTTTTTAATATGACTATGCAGCTCGGCCATACATTTTGACGTCTAATAGCGGTTCTCTTCTTTGTTTTGATTTTACGTTCGTTGTTTTGGTCATGCAGCTAAACAATAAGTTTGTTCGCTTACGCAAAAATTTGTAAAAGTTTTTACTGGAAGGTGTTCGTTTACACAAATAATCAGTAAAAAATAGTAAGAAGAGAGAGTAAAGTGACAGGTTATTGATAAAAAAACTTACAAGTTTTTACTGGATAAATTTTTGCCAGTAAGAATTTGTAAGAAGAAAAAAAACATATGATTGAAAAAATATGCTTGTATTTTTAGTAAACAAAAAAAAATATTAAATTAAATTTTAATTGTCTATGGAAGAAATTAAGGCTTAATTCTAGTTTAGGGGCCTCGCTCGGATTTATTTCAAATTTTCACCATTAGTAGAACTTTTAATGCTGAGCTCAAAAATACATTTTTTTTTTGTCGGCGACTCTCGGTTCCCGAGCTATGGACTTCCAAAGTTTGAATTTTGAATCTTTGCATCTTCACCATTTCTGATCGGATCAAAACAATATACATATCATTTGAAAGCTTATTAAAGCACCTTTCATTTGATATATAATACTTCTAATTCCATTAACCCGTTAAGCGTCAATTAAAAAAGTCTGTTTTTTAACCGAATTTTTTAGACAAACCTCGTATTTTCTCAAAATTTGACTATTATAAAGGTACGATACAAATAATATTTATTTGTAGCTAAGATTTCAAGCTTTAATTTGATATATAATATTTCACTTTAACCCTTTTAACACCGTAGATATTAACATTTATATCGTTATTTAATTTTCTTCATTTTTGTACTTTTGTTCTTATATGTATATGTAAATTAATAACTTTGTTAAATTGCTAATTTTAGAAACAAATACACTTTTGTAAACACGCCGAAATTTCTGCAGCCCGGGGCGAAGCCTCAGCGAAGCCGAGAATTGGACTGATGGGAGTAAAAAAAACCCCTAAGCCCGGCCGAAGGCCGGTTACACAGAAAAACTTTGCTCGGCATATGTATATATAAATTAATAACTTTGTTAAATTGCAATTTTTAGAAACAATAGACTTTTGTAAATACGCCGAAATTTCTGCAGCCCGGGGCGAAGCCTCAGCGAAGCCGAGAATTCGACTGATGGGAGTAAAAAACCCCTAAGCCCGGCCGAAGGCCGGTTACACAGAAAAACTTTGCTCGGCATATGTATATATAAATTAATAACTTTGTTAAATTGCAATTTTTAGAAACAAATAGACTTTTGTAAATACGCCGAAATTTCTGCAGCCCGGGGCGAAGTTATTGCCACTTTTTTTCCCCCCAAACTTACCTATTTTAACTTTAATTTCGGTTTTTTTCTGAGCGAGGCCCGTAAACTACATTTGTTCCCCAACTTTAACCATTAATAACTTTTTTATTATAAGAGATATAGTAACACATTATACCTTAAATGAAAGCTTGTAAAATGGGCTATAATTTTCTATAAATTTTTTATTTACATATATAGACGTTTTTTTGAATAAACAGATATGTTATACAAAAAAACTAGAATAAAAAATGAAAAACTTAAAACTGGGCTGTAATGGGTTAATTTATGAGGACATATTGTACCTCATTAGAAAGATATTTTAAAGAGCTTTCATATGACACCCATATTGTCGTGATCGAACTTGTACTTTTTGAGATAATCGTTAAAAACTATTCCAACTTTAATGCCCATTTCTGACGCAAGGGGGGCGTCGCCGACAAAAAATTTTTTTTTGTTGAAATCAGCTCAAAAAGTACTATTCAGGGTAAAAAAAAAAAAAAAATCTGAGCGAGGCCCCTAAACTAGACTTGTTCCGAAATTAAAAAACATTCTAAATTATTTCTGGTCGACAATTTCAATTAACTTTTATCTTCTCCATAACGACCAGTTAATTTTTTTTTAATATTTGGTATTTAAAATCATCTGTTTTATATATTAGGTCCATTCGTTTACACCAAAATTTGCACAAATTTGTACTGGATTTTACTGAAATGCGTTCGCGTACACATAAATTTGCAAAAGAGAGCATCTACTAAGAGAGTCAAGTGACAGTTGTCAGCAAAAAACCTGCAAATTTTTACTGGACAAATTTTTGCCAGTAAAATCCAGTAGAAAACAAAAACATATGATTAAATTAAGTAAACAAACAAAAATAAGCATACATTTAGTAATAAAAACATTTAAACGATTAAAAGCTGAGTTAAAAGTGCGGCAAAAACTAAAAATATTTATTTTCAACCTGAAACAAATTAAAGTAGTCAGTTACAATTATTATAGTAACAATTTATCAGTTTTCTAATATCTGTGTTAATTGTTTTTATTTACATTAATAAATTAGAGATGTAAAGCTAATGAATATATGAATACTTCTTACTGCATATTATTCAGGGTACCGAATATCAAAAATCAAGTATTCATGTATTTTCGTATGTTATTTAACTAGAAACAAAATTAAAAGTCATGTACAAACTAAACAAGTCTAAAAGCTTCAACAAAAGTTTATTTAATAAATACAATTGCTACGAATTTATGATTATTAAAATGCAATGCATCAAGTACCAAAAACAATATATACTGGTAACACATATTTTACAACACTAAGCTTTTTAGCGCTCATATGTTTGAATTAACCTGCAAGTTTTTCGTTAGTTTACTTTTTTGTGCAAGAGCCAGTTCTGAGAGTAAAATTTTCATTTTGCCCAAAATTTACTCATCTACTGGATTTTACTGGAAAAGTAAACGAATGGACCTATTGTTACAAATTTTCCGTTCGTTTACTTTTTTGTAAATTGTCTTACTCTCTGTAATTTTGTTACTGAGTAATTTTTACTGGACTTTACTGGGAAAGTAATCGAACACACTTAATAATGAAATAAATTTTTAAAATTTTGTATGCAGTATGTCAATTGTAGCAAAACAATAATGAAATATTTTTATATAATTTTTGTATACAAAATTTACTCCATGTGCCAAACAGTGGTCTATGCATCAGACCCGATGTTTATTAAACGTTCAAATTGCGGATATAATGCAAAGTAGATTTTGAATATATCAGATATAGTACAAGATATCGAGAAACTGGTTTTGGAATCAGAAGGATATTTGTATATAATCCATTTCTAACTCAATTTTTTCATAATTGGTCGGTGGATCAAACCAATAAGAAAGCTGACGAATTATCTAAGATTACTGAAACATCGTTCATGTGAATGGGTTATAAAAAAACGTTCAGTGGAAACATAAAATGTTTAAGTGCAAAACCTTCTACTACCACTTTCTTGTGAAAAATTTTTATATTTCTTACTCCTTTTTTTATTTCTTGAAAACATCACCCCTCCCCTGGCATTTTTATAAACACATTGCATGCTTACGTTTTTCTCTTTGTTTTGTTCCATATATTTTATTACTGTGTTCTTTAACGTTCATTTTTTCATATGTTTTATTTCCATTTCATTCCTATTGTATGGGAGAGTGGAAACATAACACATCTTTTTGTAGAATGTTGCCATTTTTTCTCATACCAATTAATAAAAGCATACAATTTTTTTCGCAATTTTGGTTCATTTCATTAGAAATTTGGATTACATCATTATTTTTGTTTTAAATACAAATGTATTATGCCTGAAATGTGCTTAATTTAAAAAAACATTTTTCACATATTTGTTACTGTGTATATCATTTATGAGAAGATAAAATATTTATCCATTTCATTTATCATTTTATAAAAAATATTTGCAAACATTTTTTGCTTCGTTTTTTTTTTTCTTATTCTAATTTCACACTGTGACAACACAACACGCAATATGGCGGCGGCTGTTATATGAACGCTTGCTGAAATGTAGACTTGTGCAGTTCGTAAACGAACTAGTTCAATTGAACTACTCACACAATTGAACGATATGACCTAGTTTACCATAATTCGCTCTTTTGGTTCAATCGTTTGTTTCGTACTTTTTATTCATGAGTTAATTTCATCTCTTCAATAGTTTTTTCAATGTGTAAACTTTTTTAAGTAGTATTTGAGATCCAAGTTAAACGAAGTACATAATAAAAAAACGTTATTTTTTACCTATCAAATTGTTATTATTAAAATATTTCAATATTTTTATTTAATTTATATTCTTGTCTTTGTCTTAATATATATTTTTTATCGTTATTAATTATTAGCATTAAAAAGAGTAAAATATGAATAGTTTGCTTTAAAATTGTCGAAAAAAACAAAAAATCTGCCAAGTAATTAGCATCATTTCAACTAATAAAGTTTATTTACAAAGTTATGCGAAAACTAGTAACATTTTACCAAGTTTTTACCTGTTTCTACTGCACAAGGAAAAAAAATGGGCAAAACTGAAAGTGGAGCAGTGTGGCTTTCGCAACGTTGATGATCAAGATGTTGGACGTTTTTAAGATTGCTCACTGATGTGCCAATTGATGAGATTAGAAAATTAGAGTCTTTAAAGGATCAAGAAATAAATGAAGCAAAAAAGGTCTTGGCAACAGAAGTGACAAAAATATGTCATGGTGACAAAGAAGCGGAACTTGCACAATTTGCTGCAATTTCTGCTTTTGAGAATGAAGATAGCTAGTGAACAATTTATGCTGCGTTTATTTTTTTTTTGTGTGTGAACGTTCTTAAAAATTGTCATATGAACGAAATTGCAAAAACACTTATTGAACTACATGAACGACATAGTTCATTAAGAACGATTGAACGGAAAATAGCGCTCATTCAAACGAACTAGATGGCCCAAGTATACTAAAATGCTACTAGTTTTATCTTTGTTTCACACTTTTGTTTGTTGCAATTTTTTTTTATTACAAACAATAAATGAGTGAGCAACAAGGTACTTTTTCTATTCCATATTCTTGTTCAATTCCAATTAAAAATTTTTTGTTTCATTTCGGTTTCTTTTTCCAAAATGTCTTATGTTTTGTTGCGATTACATTTATTCCCAGCAAGAACAGTGACGGTCATATGACCGGTCAAAAGACCGACACTGCTGATGGAAATATCCATCAATGCGTAGAACAAAGTTTCTATCATTTTCTTAAGGGCAATGTGAAAAAAGTGATGGAAACTTTGTGTACGTGTGGTTTTGCATCTTCCTCTAATTTATAAATTCATAAGTTAGAGGAATATGCAAGATTTGCATGTGTTAGTTTCGGTCATCCATTTCTTGTAGGGTTCCTTTGCTTTCTTACTGTGTTGCTTTCTCGAATGCATTCTTAGAGGCAATTTAAACGAAGAAATTAATTGCAGGCAATTTTTGAATTCTCTTTAAAGTTGCTTCTAAATAGGGTTGCCTTATTTGAAAAGTGAAAAAAAAGTACATTGATGAAAAAAAACAGTACTTTTCAAAAAAAAAACAGTACATTTTTGTATTTATTGTTAACATAACTTTTACTGCAATACATCACATATTTACTTAAAATAAGTTTATACACCGAACCAAATAGCGTAGGTAAAATCAACAAAAAAATTTTTGTAGATCTTTAACGAAATTTTGTCAATTTTTTTTAAGTTTTAACAAATTTTATTTAAATCAACAAAATTTCGGCAAGTTTACATCCTCTAAAGAAGTAAAATTGACTAAATTTCATCAAATTGACTAAATTTTGTCAAATTGGCTAAAATTATTAGTTTGGACGCCATTACTTTTTGCATTGGGCAGTCTCATCAAAAAAAAATTGTGTTTACAAACATCCATTGCTTGAAAAGTAAACAAACCAAGCTTATATATGTACAAGAAACGAAGTGAAATTAATACAGGGAGATTCAAAAAATTTATATAAAAAACTATTGTACACACGAAAAAAACATGGTTAGACAAATATATATTCTTTGTACACGCAAAAAAACTTGTTTATATAAAAATATGTAAAATATACAAAAAAAAAACAGTACAAAAACAGTACAAATCCAAAAAAAACAGTACTTTTGCGTACTGTTTAGGTGTTGTGAATAAAACAGTAAATTTTTTAAAAAACAGTACATGTACTGTTTAAAACAGTACGAATGGCAACCCTACTTCTAAAAATCATGAACATTTACACGAGGAGTTTTTGCATGCAATTTTTTTGACGTTTATTTTGCCAATCTTCTTTAATTGTTCATTCGTTGAAATTTAATTTATTCGTAATAATTTAAAATAAAAAAGGTGTTTAAGCAATTACAAAAATAAAAATGGATGATTATAATAAAGAAAAAATAATGGAATACCTCTTTGACGTTACTGAACTGGCTGTTGAAACATCAGATTTGGACAGCAGCGAAGATGTGGAAATTATTTTCGGGTTGTTGGAATGCTGCGAAAGTTTAGATTCTTTACCAAATAAAAGAAGAAAGAGGGAAAGGGTAAAAGAATGATATCTTTATTTATTTTTTTCAATTCTTCGGTAATATTGAATATAGAATTGGAACGTTTTACCCGGTCCAAATAAACAGGATCTTTGACATTATACAGATTCTCATTTTCCTGGTACTTTATAAGTAAAAGTTCCACTAGTTCTTTATTCCACATTATTTATTTTTTATTTTACGAAATATTTTCGATACACAACACTTTAGAAGCCGAATACGAATAAAACAAATTAACAAGAATACGAACGATAGCAAAAAGAAATGTCAAAAAATATCTTGAAAAACGAAAACTGCAATTTTTGCTACCCCGCTTCCTTCTCTACCTCGTTTGCCTACAAACAATAATTGCACGCAACATTGCATGCAAAAATTGCATCGTGTAAATTGCCTCAAACACGCAGAAAAAACTGGTGTTTTTATAAAAGCATTTCCTTGCAAAATTTCTTTAGTGTTGGAACTGATAGCAAAATAAAGGCGAAAATGTAATATACTAAACAGCGTTTTTGTTAAATTACACAAGCTGTTTTTTTTTAGTAATTTATTCAAGTTTATTATTCGTTTATGAATGCAGTTTAAAGGCTTAAAATGTATTTTAACTAGAATGTATTTGAAATCTGAATTAAGATTTTTATGAATACGGGAGTTAGAATTTAGTTTGACACACAAATCAATGTGGCAATATTTATTAGATATGACAATATCAAACATAAAAGCACAATGGAAGTGGAGTTTCTTAAGCATTTTATTTCTGATGCAATTTAATTAAATAAAAAGAATGTAAAATTTGTTGTGAAAAACTAAAAATTATAAAGAATGTAAGTAATACCTTATACATACATATATAAATACAAAAGTCTAAATACTAATTGCACAATATGTTGGATTTATTATGACGCATAATTTGAAAACTTCTAAGACGTTGGACATCATGGTTTACTGTATCTTAGTATTTATATTAGTTTGTAAGTATTTTAAAAAAAGTGTACATATTTTGTTGTTAAATAAATAATTAATTTTAATAAAAATATTATTTGCAACATAATGGAATATTTGTATTAACAAAAATAATTAGTTTATTTAACCTGGGAAACGTTGCAATATTAAACAAAAAACTTCGACTTTACATATAAATCACTACGTACATTTACCAAAGAGTTTTGAAAATTTATCATTAATTTTATGTAATTACTACGAAACTTCGTAAATTTATTCTCTAATTTTTGTAAAAAAAAAAAAATTGTTTGGTGTGCACAATTATAAAATTCATCTGCACGCAGAAAAAGACTGGAGAAATACTATAATTAGTTTTACAAATTTCTCAAATTTACATTTTTTAGAAATTTTTACTAGGTTTGTATATATTTTACAAAAATTTGTAAATATTTTACTAGAACTTCGTAAAACCAACTTGGAACTTATGTAGTTTTATAATTACTAAGCACTTTGATAATACTCCCCCAGTTTTTTTCTGCGTGTGTGGTTTTATTAAGTTTGAAAATGCCAATTTAAATAACAATCATAGCGCAATATATATTAATAATAAAGTTTCAGCGCAAAAAACTAAGAGCTATTTAATGGAAACAAAAACTGGGAAATTTCAAAGAAGTTGGCTACCTAACACTTCAATTTTTAAATAAAAATATTCAACTTATTGCTGGTAGCCTTGGTAAGGGGAAATGTTGTGATCTCTTAACTCACCCTGTAAAAAGCAGGGTGATCATGAATTTCTCGATGTGAAAACTTCATCAATTGAACAGTTCATGCGAATAAGGACGAATAGACTACTTTTTCGCAAACACGTTTTTTTGCATAAATGCATTTTATTAGCAGAGCCCAGTGTTGCCATGTATTTTTTTCAAAAAACTGTAAGAAAAAACTGTTTTTTTAAGAAAAAAACTGTTTTTTTTTTTTTTAAATAAAAAACAGTAGAAAAAAACAGTTAATATGTGCATTTTGAATTCAATTGCA
Organism: Delia radicum; assembly: GCA_021234595.1. Lineage (NCBI taxonomy): Eukaryota > Metazoa > Arthropoda > Insecta > Diptera > Anthomyiidae > Delia > Delia radicum. The sequence continues at coordinate 92,023,419 of CM037855.1, forward strand.
TTTTATTTAAACATAAAACAACATAAAAAACATTAAACACATAACATATTTATATACACAGAAAAAAAATATTTTTTGTTTAAGACTAACTTTTAATTATACTAACAAAAAAAAATATTTTCAAATTTATGTTATTACAGATCACAAGTTGTGCTCTGTTATAAAACTACATTTTAATTAACAATAGGAATAATATGTTTTTTTTTTTCTGTGTACTTGTTTAAAGTAAAAAAAAAAATATAATATAAAAAAAACATATTTATATTAATTATTTAACATATCGTCGTATGAATATTGGTAAAACATATAGACCATTTCTGGCAAAATTGAGTTAGGAATTGATTATATGTGATTAATGTGTCCTCTTTCTAAATCTCTAATCCGTTTTTATATACCTCGTATCAATTAGGAGATATCCAGCCCCATATGTGCTGCGTATCCCTATTTTTACAAATTTCTTAACATTGGTATGGTGTATTGACCACTTTTTGGCCAATGAGTCAAACTTTCTATAGAAAAATAAAAACATTATTCGTCAATCTTGGTTTGACACATTCGAAATAAGCATTGAATATAAAACAAAAAAAACAATAAAAAAGTTTAAGCATTGGTTTTCACTATGACAACCTAGTTTTATAATGGTTAAAAGAAAATAAAACTTTTGACCTACTTGAAAGAAAAACAGTAAAATTGTGATAAAAACGGCTTATAGGCCATATAATAAAGAAATCTTTTTTTAAAAAATTGTTAATAACTCTGGATACTCAGTGCAAAAAGGCGTAACAATTAACAATATTGTTTATAATAAATGCAGCTATAGATATAGCAAACAAAAAAGAAAACCTATCTTGTAGAAATATAATAATTTTGTTGTAAACTTTCTTTATCGTTTTTCTCGCAAAAATGTTTTTGGTCGGTGCGGCTCTCCAATAATCAATCGACGATATAGCAAAAAATAGCTACAAACCCATAAAAAAACCAAATAATTCATCACATTTTGAGATCTTACTTAATTACATAAAAATATCAGTTATACATTTTTTGATTAAATTTGATTTTCATTTCGTTTGATTCCACAAAATTTTAACACAAACAAATGCTAAAAAGGGAATTAAAACTTACTACACAGTTGCATTCAATGCGTAGTATTATTTTTTATTGAAACATTTTGTGCAACTTTTGTATTAAATTTATAAATTCAAGTAAAAGAAAGTAAATCGAACAGGTAAACTGTTAAAAACTGGAAAAAAGGCTGACATTAAACAAAAACTGTTTTTTTTCATGAAAAACTGGAAAACTGTTACGCATCCTAAAAAACTGGAAAAAACAGTTAAAACTGGCAATATGGTAACACTGGCAGAGCCCTACAATCCTATGCAGAAATTTTGGGGAAATTTTGACTTTTAAGGCTAAAAAAAATGACTTTGAAAGTGCAATAATTCGTATATTTTTATTTAAATTGGGAGTGAACTAACGCACAATTTTGATTAAATACAACACAAAAACACAAAAATTTTACTTTCGGTAACAATGTGTTAAATGAACATTACGAGGAACAAACCACACTTATTATATTGGCAAAAAAATTTACCGTTCTTGAGTTATAAGTCTTTAAAGTGTGGAAAGCAAAAAGGGCGAATATCCATCCTTAACAAAATATTATATAAAAATTATTTAGCTGCGAGTTTAAAATTTATATTAGCTAAATTTGAAATTGTACACAAAAAAAAAACAATCTTAGCACATACATACAAACAAATTAACCAGATTTGCGAAAAAAAAATCTTCAGTGTTACCGCATAATTAAGATCATATAATAATTATAATAATATTATAATATTATAATATTATAATATTATAATATTATAATATTATAATATTATAATATTAATTAATAGTATAATTCCTAAAAATGTATTTAGTGTCATAAAGAATTACTACTGCATCAAATGGCAGGAATATTAAAAAAAAAATTTTTGCATGTCCTTGCAATCCTTAAAAAGTGTACCCTTGAAGTCCTTAAAGTGTTACAAACAAATACCAAGTTTTGCAAGTCTCATGAAAATGTAGTCAAAATCTGCTGCAAAATAACACATTTTTATTCAAATTTCAATACATTTTTTTGGATATTCGCCCTTTTTAAATTTAAGCAAAAATTGAAGTCCAATTTTTGGTAAGTTCTCTTTCGAATACCTTACTAAAATTTTGTATATAGGTAGATGTGACTTAAATCTTTAAGCTAATACCAAAAAGTTGACAAAAATATTTTTTTTTTTTATTGTCCCCTGTAAAATTCTACAAATGGTCTATTCGTCTTTATTCGCATGAACTGTTCAATTGTTGACTTCGATAGAAAAGGATTTTTTTTTTTTGTGCATAATTTAAATAAAGTTTATTACCGGCGGTGTTCTGCATTTCTAAGTGATTTCAAATCGCAGTGATATTAAAATCTATGTCACTTTTATACTGGGTTCTAAAATTTTAGTTGGTTCCATATCAACTTTATTTCATTAAATGATCAATTTAAAATCATAAATAATTAACAAAAATTTCAAATGAAAAAATTTTTATAAAATGTTCGCTTTCACCCAAGATTGAAATACAGAACATGACCGTATACGTATATTACTAAATTATACATAAACAATTTGTTAAATTATATATTTTAACTTTTTGCAGATTACAGAACTTAATTTGGACAATTGCCGGAGTACAAGCATTGTTGGCCTTACTGATGAATATACCGCCTTGGTATCATTAAGTTTAATTAATGTTGGTTTGACAACATTAAAAGGTTTTCCTAGGTTGCCCAATTTGAAGAAATTGGAATTGTCCGATAATAGGTAGGTTGTCAAGAACAAATCAACGACAATAATAAAATGTTCTATTATATTAATGATTAAATATTTTGTTTCTACTAACAGAATATCAAATGGCCTCAATTATTTGAATACTAGCCCAAAACTACAATATTTAAATCTATCTGGTAATAAAATTAAAGATTTAGAAGCCTTAAAGCCATTGGAAGAATTCAAACATTTAGCCATATTGGATTTATTCAATAATGAAGCAACACAAATTGAGAACTATCGCGAAAAAAATCTTTGAAATGTTACCATCATTGAAATTTTTAGATGGGTAACTATTTTAACTAATATTAAAACTGACCTCAAAACTTAATATAATAATTTGAAAATATTTTTTTTTTTTTTTTTTAAATAGCTTTGATTCAAAAGACGTTGAGGCTCCCTCAGAAGGAGATGATGAAGAGGAAAATGGAAATTATTCTGAAGATGATGGTGAGTTAAAAAAGTTAAAAAAAAATATAATGAATAATGACAAAAATTAATTTTTAATTAAAACTATTATTCAACTTTAGTCTTAGGCAAAGAACAAGCACTTCATATCAATAATTTATTCGTCGTTCATATTAAACAGAGCTTAAAAAGAGTTATTTCATATTCAATATTTCAATATTTCACTTTTTATTTGTATTTCTCATTGGTAATTCTTTTTTTTTATTATTAATTTAAATGAAATTACCTAAATAAATCTTTTCAAGCTTTGAATTTTCTGCATTTGTGCTTCATTTTTATTAACATTTAATATAACGTCCATGGTTTTCAAATTGTTTTCCCACCTGGCTCTGGTCAACCAAATATTTATTTCAGATAAACAAAATGTCTTTAATTTAAACGGTTTAGAAATTGATTTGGATGAGTTAGAAGCATTTGAAAAACGTATTAAAGCCAAGCGTGAAGCTAAACAACTACAACAACAAAATGCTACTACAACATTAGACCTGTCCATTAATTCTACAATTGATTCTAATGTTAATACGACCAATGCAGAAGCAGAAGTCGATGAATTAGATGAATATTTAAAAACTTTAAAATTAAAAGAGGAAGAGGAATCAAAAACTTTATCCATTTCCAATATGGACAAGACTTCTTCCCCTTATCTCACTGCTATTGATTCTGATAGCAGATCATCTATGAGTTTTGCTCTATTTTTATATTGGTTTTTAGCAATTTTAAATTTGGCCAGTGCCACTTTTTGTAAGCATTATTCCAAATTATTTAAACAGTCTAAAATTAATCCAATACAATTTGTTCTTTTTCTATTAAATTTCAGATACTGATGGCGCTGAATCTGCTGAGGATGATAGCGGTGAAGAATTTAGTAGCAGTGATTATGAAGATAATGGTGATGTTTCGCTATCGGAGGTGAGTTTCCCTAATAATTTATTTAACTTTACAATTCTAATCATATAATTAATTTGACATATTTTTATTTAGGTCTATAATGATGATTTAGAACAGGATGAGGATGAATGGAATGCAGAAAATGGTCCCGATACTGATGAGGATGAAGATGAGGAAAGTGATGAAGACGAAGCTAAAGAAAGTGATGAAGATGAAGCTAATGAAGCAGCTGTAGCAAATGCTGGTAAAGAGGGCGATGGCAATGATGCTGGTTAGTATTCGTAGAAAACCGTTTTTTTTATATTAAATTTTTTTACATCAGAATTAATAGAAACAAAACTAACTAACTAAACTATCCCGAACCCGCAGATTTTAATGAACTTTTGATATTTTGTAGAGGAGCAAAAAGCTGCACAATCTCACGTTTAAGGATTTGTATTTGTTTTTGTTTGTATTTGTTTTTCTATGAAAACATGTCTGAAAGTTCTCGGAAAAAAAACAAACATTTTGATACCTATAATGCCCATATCGTGAACCCAGAGTGGCCATATTTTTGAATTATTTGAAATATAGTGGAAAAAAGCTCTTCAGGAAAAGTCACATAAAAACTGAACGATTGCGAAATTTCGGAAAATGCTCAGACAGCGATGAAATCAAATAGGCATGACTATTCATTATTTTCAGCTTAATCCAACTACAATTCCTTAATAAAGCGTCAGATTTAATGTTGCTCAAAACTCATTTTTTTGTAAAACAAGAATACTTTGAAGTATTCTTGTTTTACTCTTAAGACATAATTCGTACTCTAGTTATCGGGTCTTCAAAAAAGCTTTTATTTGATAAAACAATTTGATGCCCAAAAAAAAAAAAACGAAAAATTTGTTAATTTTTATCCCTACTTACTAACCCGTAAACACGAGATTGTTCAACTAAAAATCACGGGTACCTTAAATTTGTATTCTCTCCAACCTATCCAAAACTCATTAAGCCTAAGCTATATTGCTTATTCGACTTTTGTGTGTATTCGTTTATATAAATAGTACTTTTTTATAAAAGATACTTTTTTATAAAAGGTACTTTTTTATAAAAAATATACCATTTTTATAAAAAAGTACATTTAAAAAATTATTTATTAAAAAGTACCTTTTATTACAAGTAGCTTTTATTAAAAAGTGCTCTTATTAGAAAGTACCTTTTATTAGAAAGTACATTTTATTAGAAAGAACTTTTTATTAGAAAGTACCTTTCATTAAAAGTGTCTATTTATAAAATGGTACAAGGTACTTTATTGAAAGGTACTGTTTAAAAAAAAGTACGTTTTATAAAAAAGTCCTTTTTTATAAATTTACTTTTTTATAAAAAAGTACGTTTTTTAAAAAAGTCCGTTTTTATAAAAAAAAGTACCATTTGATAAAAGTACATTTTTAATAAAAGGTACTTTCTAATAAAAAGTACTTTGTACTAAAAGGCACTTTTTTTATAAAAAAGTACCTTTTATAAAAGAAGTACCTATTATAAAAAAGTACCTTTTATAAAAGTAGTACCTATTATAAAAAAGTACCTTTTATAAAAAGTATATTTTATAAAAAAAATAACTTTTATAAAAAAGTACAATTTTATAAAAGGGCATTTTTAATAAAAGGTACTTTCTAATAAAAGGTACTTTTGAATAAAAGGTACTTTCTAATAAAAGTTACTTTCTAATAAAAGGTACTTTCTAATAAAAGGTACTTTCTAATAAAGGTACTTTCTAATAAAAGGTACTTTCTAATAAAAGGTACTTTCTAATAAAAGGCACTTTTGAATAAAAGGTACTTTCTAATAAAAGTTACTTTCTAATAAAAGTTACTTTCTAATAAAAGGTACTTTCTAATAAGAGGTACTTTTTTATGAAAGTCATTTTTAAATAAAATATACTCTCAAAAAAGTTTGACAGTACGTGACAGTTGATTGTGTAGTAATCAGTAGTTACTGTTTTTAACTGCAATTTCAGTTGTTTTTTATGAAATAATACAAAACAACTATTATCACAGCTGTCATAATTGTGACAGTTATTAAAAAACCAACAACACAAAAATACTGTGTTTTTGTAACAGTTGTTGAAAGCGGTTATTTTAGCATTTTAATAAACAACTACCAAAATAGTATTATTGCAGTAAATGTTTGTTAGTTATTTAAAAAATACAAAATTTGGTAGCATCTAAAAGTTCTTGTTATTATTATAATATTCATAGTTTGCAAATAATAATAACAAAATTTCATTGTATCTCCAATGCACAAAAACGTAATAACTGGATTATCGTTTGGAATTTTTACTTAACATTTTAAGTAGAATGTACACCGAAAAATTTTCCAAGTTATTTATAACTGAGTCTCAGGTGAAATACCCCTTACTGAGCTTAAGTTGATTGATTTAGTTAAAGTCAACTAATTTTATTTTGAAAATAAAATTTAACTGAGCCCTCAGTTAAAGTGACACAAAATCTAAAATTAGTAGCTAATAACCGATTAAACAGTTGAAAATATATACGGTTGTCAACAAAGTACACCAAATGTATTGTTTAATAACGAAACTATTTGAATAAAATAAAAACAAATATATACAAAACAAATATTTTACCATTAATAAATGTATTCCGCTTCCAATTTGGTTTCTTCTGCTATCAGCATACCAGCCATTGCATTTTTTTTTTTATATTATTGAAGCATTTATTCTTTGACCCATCATTTATCTGTAAACAATGAAAACAATTAAAAGAAAATAAAACTAATTTTAACTTTCACAAAAAAAAAAAAACTAAAACCTACCAGATACAGTAGACTCGCGATAACAAAAACACCGCCTTACGTGAACACCGGCTAGCATGAACATAATTTTTTTTACACTGACTACTCTGTAGCGTGAACACAGTAAGACAGCTCTATAACGTGAGCAAATGTAAAATTAATGGAACATAGAAAACTTTGTTTTCTTTTGAACAATTTTAAGCAATCACTACTTTTTCAAAAATTGGGAATCCCCGTAAATGATTGCTTATAAATATATTCTGGCATTTTGTGTAACGCGCGCTGTTGATTGCTTATTTTGTTTTTAGTTTAATATAAAGTGTGTCGTGAAAAATGTCGCAAAAACCAAGATATATTTATATGGGTAGTTTTACTAGAACAACAACTACAACAAACAATACAAAAACAACAGGGTTTTGACATTTCAAAATACTCAAGATACAGTCTTTGTACTGTCAAAACCATGTAAGAAATGTCAAAACCAGGTAAGAGGAAGATAAAGAGCTGGGCTACTAAGACTACCTATTAAATATATCTTGGCAAAAACTACCAAATTTTTTATCTTTAAAGGAAAAAGTTTATGTAATAGAAAAAATAAAAAGAGGATCAACCGTGACTAGCTTAGCAAAGCAAATATGAATATGAATTAATAAAAAAATATATGAATTTGAGTTAAATATATCGTCGTATGAATATTGGTGAGACCTATAGACCATTTCTGGCAAAATTGAGTTTGGAATTGATTATATATGATTAATGTGTCCTCTTTCTAAATCTTTAATCCGTTTTTATATACCTCGTATCAATTAGGAGATATGCAGCCCCATATGTGCTGCGTATCCCTATTTTTACAAATTTCTTAACATTGGTATGGTGGATTGACCACTTTTTGGCCAATGAGTCAAACTTTCTATAGAAAAATAAAAACATTATTCGTCAATCTTGGTTTGACACATTCGAAATAAGCATTGAATATAAAACAAAAAAACAATAAAAAAATTTAAGCATTGGTTTGCACTATGACAACCTAGTTTTATAATGGTTAAAAGAAAAAAAACTTTTGACCTACTTGAAAGAAAAACAATAAAATTGTGATAAAAACGGCTTATAGCCCATATAATAAAAAAATTTTTTTTTAAAAAATTGTTAATAACTCTGGATACGCAGTGCAAAAAGGCGTAAAAATTAATAATATTATTTATAATAAATGCAGCTATAGATAGAGCAAACAAAAAAGAAAACCTATCTTGTAGAAATTTAATAATTTTGTTGTAAACTTTATCGTTTTTCTCGCAAAAATGTTTTTGGTCGGTGCGGCTCTCCAATAATCAATCGACGATATGTCTATTTTATTTTTAAAATATAAAAAATTACACCTTCGTAAACATGAACAACTTCGCAAACGTGAACACGCTCAGGTTTTAATAGTTCACGGTACCGCTAGTCTACTGTATATAAATTTTTTTTTTTTTTTACTATTTTTCCATTTATTTTTATTTATTTTTTATAAAGTTATTTAGAAATTTAATCATTTGAAATTCACAGGCTGACTCAATAAAAGTTCTTATCAACCAAATATTTGTTGCTTAGTTTATTTTTAATTATTTTAAATCAACTGAGGACTTCATTAACTGAGCCACTGATGAATTTTTTTGACGTAGAACTAAAATCTTTTGTTACGATAGAAAAAAATTTATTAAAATATATCTTTTAAATGTCAAAAAACAAAAACTAAAGAACTGCAGATGTTACCAATTTTTTATTAGTTGTTTAAAAAGTTTGTAGTAAACATTTTTTAGTTATTTTTACTGCATTTGTTTGTTAGTTGTTTTTCAACAGTTTAAAAACAACTAAAATTTTAGTGATGTTAACGTAATTAACGGTAAAGGCTACAACCTTATTAACTGTATTTACCAGAGTTCGAAATCAAACACTATCAAGCGTTTTCTATCGTTCTGTTTTGCTTTTTGCTGAAACTCAACACAATCATATTGTTGTGCACAGTAAACATAAACAGAACATTTCTTTATTTTCATTTTGATTTGTAAACAGAACACAAACACTTTCACAAACTAGTTTTCGATGCGAGACCGAACTAAACGATTTTGTTCTGTTTGACCAATATTTCAAACAGTTTGTTTTTGTTGTGTTTATGGAATGGAACAAAACTATTCGTAAACCGTTCTTAGTGTTTATGTCATATTACAAGTCAGAGTTCGATATCACAAACAACGATTTGAGCACTTGTGTTGTGTTTATAAATACGAACGAAACAATAGAGATCGTTGTATTGGTTTTTTTGATAGCAACGTTATGTTAGTGGTACATAAATTTTCGAACTCTGGTATTTCCAGTTGCTTTAGTAGATTCTACTGTCAAACTTTTTTGAGTATATTTTTAATAAAATATTTTTTGATTCTCGGCTGAAGTATTCTATCTTTAACGACATTGAGCAGAAGTTTAGTTTCTTTTCTATAGAAAATTTGATGTCAAAATTATATTTGAATTTAAAATTTATATTATTTTTTAATTTATTTCTACATATTTAACTTCATTTTAGCAGAAGAACCTGAGTCACGAGGCAAGAAAAGAAAGCATGAAGGTTAAACAAAATTCATCATTAAATTCTCGGTTATCATCCCGTTTATTTTCATGCGTTTTTTTATTAAATCTTTTTACATCGTCGTTTTTATATTAATGGATCATAATTTTACTTTATATAAATAAAAAAATATTTGCAAAGTTTTTTTTTTTCGTATAAGAAAAGCTGAAACAACAACAAAAATCAAATTAATAATTAAGTAAAAAAAAAAAAAAATTAAAAACAACATAAAAATTTAAAAATACCCAAAAACACCATTTTTTTAAATAAAGGATTTCATTTACAATTAAAAAAAATAAAGCAAACAGAATAAAAAAAAAGAAATATTTACAACACAACATTTTTGAATAGTCGAGAAAAAAAACTATAATAGAAATTCAATCCCCCACACAACATTAAACAATATTTACTTAAAAGTAGGAAAAGTTTGAAAAAAAATACAAAAAGTTTGAAAAAAAATGGAAGAAATAATCAACTTAATTTTATGTATTTGATTTACCAATCATTTTCAATTGTCTCTTCTTACTTGACTTCACTATAACTATAACTCGCCCTTCAACAAAAAAAAAAAAATATAGAAATGAAAACTAAAATTAATAATGTTTATAAAGACAAGAAAAACATTAAACATTTTTATTAATATTTAAGAACTATGAAAAGAAATAGTAAAACTTAACAATAACAAAAAAAAAAAACTAAAATTATATAAATAGTTTCCCCCTTAAATTTAAGGTAACCATTTATTGATATGTTGTAAGAGGTTTAAATAAGACTTAGGGTGTGTAACTTTTCTAAAAATAACCAGGGTTTAACTTTAAACACAGCTATTTTCAATTAACTTTGACATTCATAATATTAATTAAGTCCTAACCTTTGGTTAATTTAAGATAATTTATTTCGATTTTCGTTCATTTTATTGGAAATGGTTACAAATGGAAGAAATCGATTTTTTTGGAAAACATTAAAGTCCCATTTTTGAAAAAAGTTTATTTTTATTAAAAATTCCTAATAATTTTGATGAATTTAGTTTTTTGTTTCATTTAGTAAATTTATAACTATGGTTAAGCTATAACCTTTGGTTAATTTGAGATAAATTAGCAGGTCTTTATAATATCTGTGTTAGGATATCCCTTAAAAAGCGATTTTTCGATTTTCGTTCATTTTATTGGAAATGGAAGAAATCGATATTTCTTTCGCAAAACATTAAAATATCCAATTTTTATTAAAAATTTTGAAGAACTTAGTTTTTTATTTCATTCAATACATAACCTCCAAATTATTCAGATATGTAATTTTAACTTCATAAGAATAAAAAAAAACTAATTTGATAAAAGTACAAAAAGGTTTTTTTTAAATAAATTTTAAAGATTTTTAAAATGCCTAATTTGGAGATGTCGATTGCTATTCTTTTAATGAAATAGTTGTTATTAAAAAAAAAATATATAAACTAAAAAAAATATATAATTTGTGTCTGTCCTTTCGAGAATATTTTATGAAAATTTATTATTTTTGTCCAACATTAAACAAAATTTGAATGTTTTCATCAAAGTTTGCAGGATTAATTTGACTATGATTATCTTAGCTTTTATTTAAAAAAAATATTTAACCCTTATTTGCCTGGGTACAAAAAAGTCCCATGAAACGTTATATGAATTATGACTACAAGATTGCAAAGCTTTTAAATTGATTTTAAAAATTGTTCACTTGATTATTATTTTATGTAATAATTTGATTTACATATCGCACTTGATCAACAAGAGGGTATTAACTCAAAATTTTTAAATTTTCAGTAGAGTCAAAAAACCACATTTTAACAGAATTTAAAAATTCAAACATATCATAATAAGCAAATTCCATTTGAAAATATATATACATTGTTTTTGTTTTAAATGTTTCCACTCATTGCAAAAAAAAATCAATTTTTTGAGTTAATACCATTTTTTTTGAAATTTTATCGATTTTTTTTAGTATTATTTTGAACAAAACAAAACAGTATCAACTCAAAATACAACCAAATATAAATAAAACAGTTTGATTATTTTAACATAAATAAAGGCTCAAATCAAAATAATATATTTCTTATGAATATATACGATTCATTTCTATTTGAACTTTTGTATTAACTCGAAATAATACCTTTTTGTTGAAATAAAGGTAATCACTATATTATCATGAAATGGTCTCAAAAGTGGTTTTCGAGATGAAAGAGTAATCGGAATACGTTGAAATTTTTACAATAGATAGATATTGATGTTGTTAGTTGATTTCTTGAAAAAAGTGATATTTTAAAAATTTTAAGTTAATACCCTCTTGTTGTACAAGTGCGATATGATAAATGTTTTCACTTTTGACCAAAAAATACACTAGGAAATTTACACAGTATTTTTTTTTTCAATTTTCAATTAAATTTAGTACTAAACTAACAAACAAATATCAATCTTACTTTTAAGAACTAAAAAGGTGGATTCCAAAATGATGCCGGGTACAACAATAAACATATACAAATGTTCATTTTTTGGTTAATTGTTAGAAAGATTTTTAAAATACCTTTAATTTGACACCCATTTTGTATAGTTTCGTTGGAATAAATGTAAAAACCAACTAAAAAAAGTGACCCCACCTTTTAACCCTTAAAAGATTGGTACGATAAAGCATTGTGCGTGTTCGTTAGTTTAGTACCTTTAACATGTATTTACATTTAATCCAAAACTTAAAGAAGTCATTGTGTAAATTTACAAGTGGTCAAATTTCAAAAAAAAGGTCAAAGGTGAAACTATTTATCTGGATTAAATTGCATAAAATAATTATTAGTATCAAGTGGAAACTTTTTTTTATAGCAATTTAAAAGTTTTACACTCTTGTAATCATAATATAAATTACGTTTTATGGGTATTTTTGGTGCCAGGCACAGTGAGGAAAATTGCACTTTTTTGAGCAAATTTTTCTACAGCCCACAGTTTTAGGCTGATTTGAAAACACTTAAATTTTAAAAATTATTGAATAAATTCCAGATCGATTCCTCAAGGCTAAGTTTTTAAAGTCGCTTATTGTATATCCTTAATAAATCGTCAAAATAAGCTAAATTTATTTTTTTTTTTTTTTTTTCATTTTTCTACTATAAAAAACTTAAAAATCGTGTTTATACAAACGAAATATATCTCAACTTTTAGGTAATTTTATTCTATATTGATATTCGCTATAAAATCCTCAGTCCCTTCTTTATTATGCTTCGTTATAAACAAATTTATTTGGAAATAGCTATTTTATTTTCAGTACATCTTAAAAAATTAATGTGGATATTATTCTACTTCATCGACGTGCATCTTCACAATATTCAATAAATATAATTATGTTAGACCTAACCACGTGCTTGATTACTAAGAAGACAAAAATGGAGCAAAATTGATGATTAATAGGTTTTTTTTTGTTAAAGTTCTGCCTATTATGGAGGCTCTAGCTTTTCTAAAACTTCGGGTTCTGATGAGATCTTTAGCCAGATCGAAATACTAGTATCAACCTAGCTAATATGTTTGATTTGCTTTATTTTTGTGAATATACGGAGGTTGAAAGCTCGTTATAAATTGAAAATTAGTATGCATGTGTTTTGTCTTTTTGAAGACTGTAACATACAAAATTCTTATGAAATTTAACCTTCAGCCGCCACCCACACTTTTTACCTCCTAGCCGCCGACTGTTTTTCCCTCGAGCCGCCGACGTTTTGCCACGGCTTTCATTTCTGATATACACACAAACACGAGTTATCATTTTTAAATTTATTTTTTATCTTTAATTGCAACTATTATGTTATAAAAATAGCTAACTACATCTCCAAATTAGGCATTTTAAATGTTTTTTTAAATAAATTAAAAAAAAAAAACTTTTTGGCATTTTAAAAATTCTTTCAAATAAATTAAAAAGAAAAACTTTTTGGCATTTTTTTCAAATTCGTGGCCATTTTTGATTTCAGTCCAAAGCGGGTTAATGATATCCGATAAAGTCTGAATTCCATATCTGAATAATTTTGAGTAAATTAAAAGAATAAATGAAAAATAAAATTTTTCAAAATTTCGAATTTGGGATTTTTTTAATAAATATACACGGGTTAAAGTTTTCCAAAAATAATTAATTTCTTCCATTTGGAACCATTTACAATAAAAACTGGAGAGTAAAATGACAAATCTATTTTTAAGGGACGACCTAATTTACGTACTAAAAAGAGCTTGTCTGATAAAGTCTGAATTCCATATCTGAATAATTCTGAGTAAATTAAAAATTAAAATTTTTTAATTTTAAATTTGGGGGATTTTTTAATTCGGACTATATTGCAAAACACATGTTTTTTCCAAAACAAGTGGAAAAGAACAAAGAACAGTTGGAATGTAATAAAGAGTTTAAACAAATGTTTTTCAAAACGCGTGTTTTGCTGTCTAGTGTGAATGCGGCATTAAAGTTTTCCAAAAAGTTTTACAGATTGTTCCATTTGGAACAATTTGTAATAAAACTGGCGGGTATAATGACAAATCTATTTTTAAGGGACACCCTAATTTATGTACTAAAAAGAGCTTGTTTAAAATTGTACTCTTAAGTGCCAAATACACTTGCAATATTATTGCAAAATTATGATTTTAATTCTTTATTCTATTACCACCATATTTGGTAATAGATTAAAGTAAACAGTATCGAAAAAATCATGCAGTAATATTGCGTGGGGGTACTTTTAAACAAGTAGGCATACATTTATAGGATTATATTCTAAAGGCTCCTTTAGTCTTGCCGTTCCGTGACGAATCAGCTGTTTCGTTCATGTGGGGCTTTTTTGAAAAACGCACTATCCATAAACCAAAAACAAAACAACTGATTCGTTACGGTACGGAACGGCAAGACTAATTGGTCCTTAAGTTTTTGTTTTCAAAAAATGTCCTACTCAATAATAACGTAAAAATAAATGGTCACCTTAAACAATATTACAATATACATCCTTCTCCCTTAATTGTACTGTTTTTTTTTTTTTAATATTAAACTAAAGCAAAATTGTTTACAACATTTTTAAAGAACGTTTTTTTTTTCAAAATAACAGCAAAACTGTAATGTTGATTAGAAAATTACTTTAATATAGAATTTTAAAACCCCAAATTTTAAATAACGCATGTAAAAACAATAATCACAATTTTTTCATGTTTTGTGCTAAAAAAAAAAATTGTTTTTAAAAACAATTTAATTTTTAGTCATTCTAGCATTCTCTTTTAAAAAAAAAAAAAAGTTTTTTTTTCTCTATTTAATAAATAGATTACAAAATCATTCCTTGTTTGCTCGATTTTTTTAACCAAAGTTTATAAATCATTTTTTTAAACCGTAAATTATTATGTATACACAAACTCTTTAAACACTTCAAATATTTACACCTCAAAACTATTTCTCCGTTAAGTTATCTTTTGTTAAGAATAAACTTATAAAATTGTATAATTTTTCAGATTTTAGAGTAAATATATATTATATTACAAAAGAAGTAAATTGACCACAAAAAAAAAAAAATATAAATAAAAACAGAATAAATAAAAATTGTAAAAAATACTTGTTTTAACTATGGGTTTTTTTTTAAATAATGTTAAGTTTTCTTTGATCTTCTTTTATTTAATTCTTCTTATTTTAAAACGATTTTTTAATCAAATTGTAATAATTTTAACCTGAAGAAGTCACCTAATGTGGAGACGAAATATTGGAAATAAATAAATGATCTTAACATTTATTTATTAATTATTTATATCCAATATTTCGTCTCCACATTGGGTGACTTCTTCAGGGAACAATTATTACAATTTGATTGAAAAACTCGAAAAATCAATTCAATCAAATTGTAATAATTGTTTCCTGAAGAAATCACCCAATGTGGAGACGAAATATTGGAAATAAACAATTATAATTAATAAATAAATGATCTTAAGCTCGTTTAAAATAAGAAGAATATGGGGTTTTTTTTTTTAATTAAAAAGGTAAGACGAGTGTAAGGTAACACTACTCAACAAATTGCAATATTTTGTAGATTCTGTCTTTGAAAAACATATCGTCACCTAAATAAAATGCAGTTTTAATTTTTTTACAGGAAAAGTAAAAAAAAGTTGCTGAATTAAAGAAATTTCAGATTTAAAGGACATGATGTATGATATTGCTTTACACACGACTTTAGACTTATTTATGAAGGATTTTTTAATTTTTTTGTTAATATTTTAATTTTTTATAATATTGTTACGCCTTTTTGGAAGGTTTTTTTTTCTAAAACAAAAAAAAAAACGTAACTACATTGAACATGAGAAATGGAATATTTATAGCTCAAAATTGGGATTTTTTTGGTATTCGTATTTTTTCAAATAAAAATTTATACAGAAGTGTGATGAAAATTAAAAACGAAAACGATAAGTTTTTCAATCTAGAATATTTAGTTTAAAAATAAAATTGGACTAGATTTTTTATACATCGCTTTATATTCATCAAAACTTTAAAAACTTGAACAATAGAAAATAATGAAAATTATTCAAGTTCGAGGCCATACTCTATATTTCTTTATTAGGATTTGTCCTAACAAATAATCTATAGTTTGTTTTCAATTTTATTAATTGACCAATTTCAGGAATGTGTTGATAGATATATTTTGGGAATTTTCTAGGTTCCCATCATCAGAACACGTTTTGAGAGAAGTGACAATCCAATGCAAAACATCAAACATTCATATAACCTAGTTTTCCCAATAAATAAAAAACATAATTTTATTTTTAATCTAATAGAAAATCAAACTAATAGAAAATAATTTTTATAATATAATTTGTAAAATATTAAGCATTGAATATTCTATCGTTTTCGATATTCATCACATGTCCGATAGACTTATTTCTGAAGGATTTTTTTTGTTAATATTCTTTGAGTTATGATTGTTATACAGCATTCAGACTAGATAACAAAACACGTGTTTTATCAAAACGACTGGAAAAGCTTATCGAACCGTTGGAATATAATAAAGAGCTTAAATACGTGTTTTGCTATCTAGTTTGAATGTGGCTTTACGATTTTTTGGCATGGTTTTTTCTAAAACAAAAAGACGTAACAACATTGAACATGAGATATGGGATGTACCTTAAAATCGTGATTTTTTGTTTCAAACGGAAATTGACAAAAAAAAAAATTAAAGCCAACTTTGTTATTAAGACAAAAATAGTTTATTTTTTTCAGAGAACAAGCACTATACAAATGGCAATGGAATGGAAAAATGTCACGGAAAAAATAATGAAGAAAATAGCAACGGAAAGGGAAATCCAATCTCAATTACACTACTCAACAATTTGTAACTTTTTGTTGAACTTGTCTTTGAAGTACATATTTTTTAATAGACTTAGGTACACTAAATCCAAAATCTGCCAAACAAATTTTTAAAGTTAGTTTTGTGTAAATTTATATTCCTAAACTAAATTCATGATTTTGCGATAAAATTTCGAAAAATTAAGCAAAATACAGTGGACTCGCAGAAACGTGAACATCCAGTAACATGAATGTCCCAGAAACTTTTTTTTACATTGACTATTCCAAAACGTGAACAAAGTTCAATAACTATAACACGTGAACACATTTTTTTTAAAGGAAATGTTTCTTTTTCTTCAATATTTTAGTAATTTGGGGAATCCCCGAATAATAACTTCACCACGTTCTTATAGTAAACACCTTTTCTACCGTAAACAGACAAACTCTTTTCCTGTGTCTCCAAATTTAAGAATTTTTTATATCAAAATTGTTTTAAAACGTATAGAATAAAATTTAATAGTAAATGTATTAGAAATTAAGAACTGTTAAATATCATAAACGTATTAAAATCAATAATTTGGGTATGCAAAAATTGTCTTAGATTTAGAATTTGGTCTATTTAAAAATGTCCCAGAATCAGAAAGTTTTCTAATAGGAAAAATTTCTTAAAATGTTAATATTTTTCTATAGCAAGTGTCTGAATATTTAAAAATTTTGTCTAAGAATATATGTTTGAATTATGTTTGAATCTTTTTATATTTTATTTTTTTGTTCAAAATCATAATATTGATTATAATAATGATTGGTCCTGAAGTACTTGGAACAGAATTTATTCTAAGTGGATCAATTCTATAGTAAAATAGTTTAAAAAATTCCAATCACAAACGTGAACAAAATCAGAAACGCGAACACCCCTTGCAAAAATTAGTTCAAGTTTTTGAGAGTTCACTGTATAGGGAAAATATAGCACTATTTCAAAAACTGCGAATGAGAAAATATGTTTTGACAGATTTGAATTCATCGTTTATACACACAAAAAAAAATCAAAGCATTTCAACTAATAAAGTTTTTCGCAGGAATTATTTAATAATTAAGTAGAAACAAGTAAAAACTTGGTAAAATGTTACTAGTTTTCGCATAACTTCTGTAACAAAAACTTTATTAGTTATGCTACTAATTACTTATTTTTTGAAATGCTACTAATTATATATTTTTTATTTTACTTTATTAATTAATAATCATATACAGTGCACTAGCGAAAATATGAACAGCCCAAAATATGAACATTTTTTTTCTTCCATTGACTACTCTAAAATATGAACTTAGTGCCAAAGCTTTAAAATATGAACAGCTTATTTTTGTATTTTTAACGGATTTTTTCAACCTACGCAGTGTTTATATCTAAATCAACAGGGTAGTGGTTAAATTTGTATTCAACTGCATTATAGTTTGGGGATTTCCCTAGCTGTTTGCTTTTAAATTGTCTTCACCTGTCAATCAAAATTTCTAACATACACATTTTAGTTAGTGCTCAGATTCAGCTAGAATTTCTTATTCGTTTTGTGAATATAAATTTAACGTGAAAAGTTCTTAAATATGCATAAAAAAGCATAAGTTTTTAACTTTAAAAGAAAAAGCAGAAATTTTAGAATATTTGGGAAAAGGTGCAAGTGTAACTTTTAAACTGTAACTTTTTTAAAGAAGTATCTTTTAAATTTTGTTTCTTTTTCAAAAATTAATTGTTTTTTTAATCCAATAAACAATAAATACAAAATTTAACATAAGAGACTTTTATTTTTATTGGAAAAACGATTTTAAAGGTAAATTAGATGCCATTCGCAAATATGAACAATCTTGCAAAAGTGAACTGGCTTGGTTTTAATTAGTTCATATTATCGCGAGTCCACTGTAATTACAAATTATATACTATTACCCTAACCGAGCACTAGCTACTATGGCCTTCGGCGCGTTGTAGCGAAAACAGACCAGTGCCTCTGGCGGGAATCGAACCCACGACCCCCGCACATATAAGCCAGCACTTTACCAACTAGCCTACCGGGGCGCACAGCAAATATTTTTTTGTGTGTAGTTGTTTTAAAAAATGTGTATTTCAAAGGCATGTTTTTATGGCCGTTGAGTAGTGTTATTTTTAATTTTTTTTTTTAAACCATTCACAACAATGCACAAAATTGACAATGTGGCAACATTAGTTAAACAATTTAGTATAAAAACAAGAGAAATTACGGTAGGATAATAAAATAAGTTTTATCTCTCACGAAAATCGATGCAGGAAATAACATGTCAAATAGCATAGAAAAAACCTGTGACCTTTGGATTGTGCAAAGAGTGTATACAAATAGAGAGACTACACTTGCCACGCCTCTCAGCAACAAAATAGCGAACTCGGGCAAGCAAATGAAAACATTTTTTTTTTACACTAAAAAATAATTGCAACATGTTACGAACAAATAAAAAGAGGGAATGTTGAGAGAGACTGATTTGGGTAGAAATTCACTGATTGTACCTATACTCTCCATACATGTGTGTTGATACGGCTTTTTGTTTGCCTTTTGAATTTCGTTCATAAAATCGTTATTTGTTAACGTAAAGCATGTATGGTAACCGATTCGATGCTGGTATCGGTAAGGGTCACGCTATTTTCTTTTATTTCGGTAACGGTATTTTGGAGGTATCGATATTTCGATAAAGGGTTTTTAGCGAAATATGTAAAATATTTCGGTAACGGGTATTTTAGTTATTTAGGTAATGTTATTTTAGGGATAACGGTTTTATAGTTATTTCGGTAACGGTATTTTAAGGGTAACGTTAATTTATTTATACAGTTAATGGGAGTGCATACCTATATTTTTAGCCCGATAATGCCCCAGCTCTAATGACTGGCTAGTTTATGATCAAACTTTGGGAAAATATATCTGTCTAAAATCACTAATTTAGACACACAAAAATTATAACTATAATTTTTTAAGAAAAAACATTATTTTATTATTCAAAAATGAATTAATTCTTTGAAGTATTATTGAAGTTCTAAATCTTTAAAGTAACGATTAAATTACTTTTTATTAAATCTAAAAACTATTGTGAATTAAATAGTACAAAAGAAAAAACATAGAATAGTTATGTATAATACATTTTAGTGAAACAAGAAGTTTCTTGCAAACCTGAAGTTGCTAAAAACTTCACTTACATTGTAACAACCAAAGGGTGAGCACCAAAATAAAATACAACTCCTTACATTAAATTACTCAAACTCTTTACTTTTACTTTTCCTTATCTCTATTTTTTATATCAAATCAAACTCCTTTTATAATTTCTCAACTGGGAGAAATTATAAAAATCGTTTAAAAGGGGCTTACATAACCTACAACTCAATTACAGTCCACTCTAAAACCAAAACGTAAGACGTTATTCCCAACAACCCTAATTGCCCTTTTTACATGGACCTTCGAGGAAACTAACCAAGTTGACATCACTGGAAAATAAAAAGAAGAAATCATCAAGTTGCAGTTTCACCACAAAAATGAGGTAAAGTTGACCCTTCACTTTTTTATACACACATGTCAGTCTCAAAGTTGTGATCGGTATAATTAAAACGCACGGCAAAACTCATATCAAATAAATAATAAAAAAAACTAAAGAAAAGAATAAACGAAAATTGAAAAAACAAAAAAAAAAAACGATAAAATTCCGGTTAAAGTGAAAAAGTTCAGATAAAAATTTTAAAATCGGCTTAAAATCTACAAATTGTGAAAGTTCGGTAAAAAAAAAAATATATAAAATTTGAAAAAATAAAGTGATAAAATCTGTAAAAAGAAAAGTTAATAAAATACAGAAAACAAAGCAAAAACAAAAAAAAAAAACGAAAAATTAGAACAAAGTAATATATTACAACCAAAAAATCGCAAAAAAATATATAAAAGAACATCCACAAAAAAAAAAAATAGAACAAAAATAGAAATTCAGTTAAAAACAACAAAAACAACGTTAAAATCATAAAATAAATTTGCTTTTAAAAAAAAAATATATAGATCCCGTTAGAAATTAAAATTTCTAAATCTTAAATTTACAAAAATTTGCAAAAATTTTAATCCCGTTATTTTGTTTGCCATTTGGTAAAATTTTTTGTTCTTTTTATCTACATATTCTTACACAATTTGTTGTAATTTAAATTTACAGAAAGTCAAAAAAGAAAACAACATAAATCAATTGTTCGTGGTGAAAACAAAAGCTCGCTCAAGATCGGTCGTATAATAAAAGCTTTACAACGTGTTCGATAAAACGTAAAGTGTGAAACATTAAAGAAACGGTCATACATGGAAAAAGTTATAATACGCGTTCGAAGATTAAAACAAAACAAACTGACAAGCATTAAAAAGCTTTCAAACGTGTTCGAACATACAAAATCAATTAATAAACGGTCGTACATAAAAAACTTACAACGTGTTTGACTTATTTAACAAATTAATAAAACATCTCCATACGTACGTCACAACAAAAAGAAAAAAGTTAAACATCACACTTAATTCAGTAACCAAGGTAAATCGATTTAAATAGTGTTGCCAGAAAACTTGCTTTCAAAATAACTTAATTCCCTCAAACAATTTTAAAAAATCCCCACAAACCTGAAAAAAAAAAAAAATATACAATTTGAAAATCTAACACAAAAGAATTAAAAAATTGTCGTACACTCACAGTATATTTGCAGTAAGTTTGCAGTTCAGTATGTTTGCAATTCAAAATATTTTCAATTTTTAAAAAATTAACTAACTCGATAAAATCAATAGAGTTATGTATTTTAATACTGAATAGTATGACAACGTTTTATTTCAACTAACACTAAAAATCCATTTTATTTAAAATAAAACAGAATATTCCATTGAAACAATTATGGAGTAATATTTTTTGAATAATTGCTGAACTTTTATTCAAAAATCTTGTGAGTGTAATATAAATCTGCTTTAACACTTGAAATACACTGCAAATCATTTAGTATAGTGTTTGCAAAAAGGAAAAATAATACAGATTTATTGATACACTTTTTAAATGTAATAAGCTAGACCTAGCAGAAAATATGATAACATGGCAACACTGATTTAAAATATTTTTTATGTGAAAATGTTATTTAAATTTATAGTGATGTATATACATTTATTCGTAATTGCATGCTGAATTATTTCTCAAAATATTTTTTTACTGACTCAAGGTAAAATAGCGAATTTTAAAGAAACAATTTTCCCTGTAGTACTAAAATTTGGTTCTTAAAATTTCGTACGCTTATTGGAGCAATATTAAATAAAAAAATAAAAAAATTTTAAATTTTATTAAAATTTGTGAACAATAAATTCGCAAACGTGAGTACATTTCATTGAGATTTCAAATTTAATAATAACATAAATAAATACTCAAGATCCGTGAGAA
The DNA here is from genome assembly GCA_021234595.1 of Delia radicum. Taxonomy (NCBI): domain Eukaryota; kingdom Metazoa; phylum Arthropoda; class Insecta; order Diptera; family Anthomyiidae; genus Delia; species Delia radicum. The sequence goes on from CM037855.1 coordinate 92,045,736, forward strand.
GTCGAGGCATATTTTTAAATGAATCGAATCGGACTTTGATACGAATTTAATAATTGTTCATCAATGATTTGATTCCTTTAAATTTCACTATAAAAATTTGTGGAATTCTAGAAAATATCTCCAGATCAAACGCAAATATTACAAACTGTGAAATAACTCAAAAATTTATACAATTTTGCGAGATCTATTTGAAAATTACTTAATTGAAATAGCAAATTTTTAAATTTTTTTTGAAAATATCTCGATTATTTAGTTTCATTAAAAATTTTGAGAGGAATCCCTTGTTTTCGGGCTAAATCGTGTTCGATCCCATTAAATGCGTTTTAAAATTGAATAATTTTACCGAAAAATAGCCAAATTGATTAAACGACTTAAATTGATGAAAATATAACTGATGAAAATGCTCATATCAAATAATGAAAAAATACGTTACGAGTATTAGCTTAATGTTAGCCGAATAATTTTATTTTAAACTAATTGAGTTCTGTGAAAAGTTCCTTAATTAACCCTTTTCGATCATATTGGGTTACATTGGGAACTATTTAGTTTAATTTAATAGCACATAAAATCTACAATTTTTATTGTCTATAAAATTTTTATCCAAAGGAAAACAATCGACAATTTGTTAATTCCTTTCTACATTTCTTATAAAATCAACAATTTTTATCGTCTACTAATTTTTTCTCTAAAGGAAATCAAAACAATCGACAATTTGTTAATTCCTTTCTACATAAATTTTCTCTAAAATTTATAATTTTCCATTTAGTAGCACATAAAATCAACAATTTTATCGTCTACTAATTTTTTCTCTAAAGGAAATCAAAACAATCGACAATTTGTTAATTCCTTTCTACATAAATTTTCTCTAAAATTTATAATTTTCCATTTAGTAGCACATAAAATCGACAATTTTTATCGTCTACTAATTTTTTCTCTAAAGGAAATCAAAACAATCTACAATTTGTTGTTTCCTTCCTACATTTCGCATAAAATAAACAAATTTTATCAATTACTTAAATTTTCTCTAAAGTTTATAATTTCCCATTTTAGTAGCTCATAAAATAAACAATTTTTATAGTCTACTAAATTTTTCTCTAAAGGAAATCAAAACAATCTACAATTTGTTGTTTCCTTTCTACATTTCGCATAAAATCAAAATTTTCAACGATTTCTAAAATTTTTGCAAAAATTTATCATTTCAATTCAATTAGTACATGACATCCACAAATTCATCGTCGTCTAGATTTTTCTAAAGGAAATAAAACCAATCTACAATTTGTTGTTTACTTTCTACGTGACGCATAGAATCTACATTTTTTATCGTGTACCGAATTTTTCTCTGTGGAACAAAGAAAAAAATCATCAATTATTACTGATTTAAGTAGTACATAGAATCTAAGATTTTAGCGGCTCCTACATTGTCCAATTTGGTTTGTTATTACTTTAGATTTGAAATTTAAAAATTTCATCAATTGATCACATTTGGTGTTTCCAAACTCTTTTTGTAAATTAATTTACCCGAAACTCAAACTAAAAAGATGTCCAATAAGGATAAGAACAATCCAGAAGATAATACCCAATCGTTTCTTCAGCACAAATTTTTGTTCGACTGCGATCACTTGCTCACATTTTGCTCAAACTTTAGCAATGTCAATATTCAGGATCAAACTGATTCAGTGCTTGAAACGAAATTGACCGATCTGGAGAATCGGTGGAAAAAGTTAGAACTCTCTTATGAAAGTCTTATGCTTTCACCCAACTCTGAGAACACCAAAGAATTCAAAGAGAGCGCTAAAACAAATTTTAACGCGTCCTCGGAATCCTTTTATATCTGTAAGTCTCATATTATTGACTTATTAAAAATTGCACGGGGCAGTACTTCTTCTCATGACTTATCATCTCGCTTAAGTTTACCCGCTCCCATTAGCCCATTTCAACATTCCGGCAATAGTCTTAAACTTCCTCCATGCGATACGGAAGTTTTTGAGGGTAGCTACGAAAAGTGGCCATCATTTCGTGACATGTTCACGGCCGTGTATATCAACGGCTCAAATTGTCCACCAGTAGTCAAATTATTTCATCTACGAAACAAAACTACTCGTGACGCTGGGGCAATTGTGAAACGCTTCCCACTGTGCGACGACAGCTTTGAGCTGGCTTGGAGTGCTCTCAAAGCTCGTTATGAGAATAAGCGGGATTTGGTAGACCGCCTACTCGAGACTCTGTTTAATATCCCTGCAGCTACCTCAGAGGACAGTAAATCTCTACAAAGGATTCATTCAACGGTCAGTGACGTTTACAGACTCTTAAAACGTTAAAAGTGAACACAGAACACTGTGATTTTATTATCGTATTTCTGGTCCGTTCAAAACTTCCCAATGAAACTCTGTCTCTTTGGGAACAGTCTCTGAAAAATCATAGAGAACTGGTAACTTGGTCTCAACTTGAAGAATTTCTCATAGACAGATATGAAGCTGTAGAGAGAATTTCAAGTATGAGAACGATGAAGAATAGGATGAGCCTACCAAATATCTCTAGGCCCTCCAATCAGTCATTCTCTTCCCAGGAGAAACTCAATATTGACTGTAAAGTATGCAATGGTGATCACAATTTGAGAATGTGTCCCAATTTTAAAAAGTTCACAGCCCAGCAAAGGGTGGATTTTGTGCAAGCAAACAAAATCTGTAACAATTGCCTTTCTCCAAATCACCTTAAGTCAAAATGTCCAAGCAAACACACTTGCTTTATCTGCAAAATGGATCATCACACTTTGCTACATTTGGCGAAACCCAACAGTGTTCAAAACCCATCAAATAGTTCTCGACCTCTAAAAATTCAAACTAATAATTCACTACAACTCAAAAATGAGTCACAGGAAAATTCTCGGAATTATTTAGATCTTCCATCTACATCAAACAAGGCCCATAATTCTCATGTTCAGTCTAATGTCTCAGTTGATGGCAGTTATATATTACTTCGTACAGCGCTAATTAAGATAGAACACAACGGTGAACTCTTTACTGCGAGAGCTCTTATAGACCCTGGGTCCCAAAGAACCTTTATTACTGATAAATTCGCAAACAGGCTCCAATTTCCAACTCATAAATCCAACTATCAAATTGTTGGTATCTGGGAACGACCTGGGTCCGCTACCAGGGAATGTGATTTAGTCATATATTCTGAAAGAGCCAAATTTAAATTTCCAGTTAGGGCCATTGTGCTACCAAACGTAAATAAATATATTCCCATAGATTCATTCAAAATTCCACAGTGCTCCGACTTGGAACAACTCGATCTGGCGGATCCGAGTTTTAATCAACGTTCTCAGATTGATATTATTCTTGGAAACGACTGTGAAAGACATTTTTACATCAAGGGCACGAAAAAAAATATTTGCGGTCTGGCCTCAGCCTACAATACCATATTTGGTTGGGTCCTAAGTGGTCCCATTGATACTCAACCCATACATTCATTTACCACAACGGTAACACCTTCTAAAACTTCAGATCTTAATGATCTTCTCAGAAAGTTTTGGGAGCAGGAGGAATTACCCTCAATCTCACAAATATCAGATGAGGACCAGTACTGTGAGGATTTTTTTACGCAGACAACTGCTCGTGGGTCAGGTGGTCGTTATATAGTTAGACTTCCATTCAGGAAGGAATTTCCTGACTCTGTATTCTTAGGTGCTTCCCGAATTTTGGCTCTCGGTCAATATTCTCGCATGAGGCAGTCGCTTTCTAAAGACTCTGAACTGCAGACGCAATATAACTCAGTTTTAGAGGAGTATCTGTCCCTTAACCATATGGAAGAAACATCTTTCTGTGAAGTTAACTCAAAAGATAAATATTTCTCCTTCTATTTACCACATCACGCTGTGATACGTCCCGAACACAAAACAACCAAAATTAGAGTTGTTTTTAATGCTTCTCGGAAAACGAAATCAGGGTTTTCCTTAAACGATTCATTGTACACGGGACCCACACTTCAACAAGATCTCATGACAGTGATACTCAACTGGAGAAAGTATCGCTTTGTGTTCAGTGGCGACATCCAAAAAATGTATCGCCAAATCCTAATACATCCCGATGATAGGCCATATCAGAGAATTTGTTTCAAAATGATTCAAATGGACCTTTTAAAGATTTTCAATTGAACACTGTCACTTTTGGAATCAATTGCGCTCCATTTTTAGCTATTCGAACACTTCTTCAGCTTGCTAATGACTCCGAAACCTTATATCCCAGAGCATCTGAAATTTTAAGGAACGAAACATATGTTGATGACATATTATCAGGTGGTCACACAATTGAGGATGCGTTGGCAGCTCAATCTGATCTGATTTCGGCACTTAACTCAGCAGGATTTCCTCTAAAGAAACTAACCGCAAATAACACTGAATTACTTTCTCACCTCCCACCTGATGATCTTTACGATTCCAATTTTCTGCGCTTTCATGAGTCCAGCGCAACAAAAACTTTAGGAATTAATTGGAATGCCCTCACTGATTCCTTCAGTTATTCTTTTGACCTGATATCCCAAGACTCAAACGTTACAAAACGGAAAATTTTATCAGCAGTTGCTAAATTGTTTGACCCTGCGGGCTGGTTAACCCCAGTGGTTATTAGAGCCAAAATGCTTATGCAACAGCTCTGGCTAGAACGAATCGATTGGGATCAGAATGTTAGTTCTGAAACGCTGACAAAATGGAATAATTTGCTTTCTGATCTCTCCCATGTGAAGGAAATCATTATTCCAAGATGGCTTCAATATAATCCCACTGATTCGGTTCAAATTCACGGATTTTCTGACGCCTCTAAAGATGCCTTTTGCGCAGCAGTATATATTCGGTGTCAAAGTTCCGAAGGTATCTCATTTTCTAATTTACTGGTGGCCAAGAGCAAAGTAGCCCCATTGCAAACGGTTTGTTTGCCCCGCCTCGAGCTAAATGGAGCCGTATTACTAGCTAACCTAGTAAGTCACGTCATAAAGTCTCTCAATTTAAATGAATCTGATATCATTCTTTGGGCTGATTCCTCAATTGTATTGGGGTGGTTGTCCAAGCCCCCTTGGACTTGGGAGACCTATGTTGCCAATCGCATCGCCCAAATTCACAGATTGTTGCCAAGGGCAACATGGCGTCATGTCCCCACACACGATAACCCAGCAGACCTTGGCACTCGTGGTTGCAGACCACAAGATCTTACGATAAATCCCTTATGGTGGCATGGGCCATTATGGTTAACTAATCCACTATCGGAATGGCCAAAACGAAACCCTTTAAACCCACCAGCTACTCAACACTCTAAAAAGATTGTTCAGTCATGCCAGGTGACAGCTCAGGAAAATGATATATTGCACAGATTTTCATCATATCACAAGGCTTTACGAGTATTGTGCTATGTTTTCCGATTTTTCAATAACAGTCGCGCTACACAAAGACAACATATTGCTCATTCCTCAATAAATCTCACTCAAAGAGAGACTAACTTTGTCAAAACACGACTCATAATATTAGCTCAGAAATATTTTTACGATGAAGAATATAAAAGCATTTCCAATTCCCAATCAATATCGGAGAAAAGCTCCTTAAAACCTCTAAATCCTTTTTTGGATCCTAACGGGATATTGAGGGTAAATGGTCGGTTATCCGATTCATCATTACCATATAATGAGCGCTACCCAATAATATTGCCTGGCAATTCCCAACTCTGCCAACTTTATTTATCGCATCTGCACACATTTCTAGCTCATGCTGAATGCAATCAAATGTGCAGAATGTCACAGACTGAATTCTACATTTCACGTTTAAAGCCACGTATAAAGAAAATAATTCGCCATTGCAAAACGTGCATTATTTTCAAACGAAAACAATGTTCTCAGATCATGGCTCCATTACCGTTAGATAGATGCAGTCTCTCAGTCCCGTTCCAGACAACTGGTATAGATTTTGCTGGACCGTTTGAACTCAAAACGTCCTCTTTGCGAAACGCTTCATATATAAAAGGTTACGTAACCGTATTCGTCTGTTTTAGCACAAAGGCGATCCATCTCGAAGCTTGCTCGGATCTGTCAACTGCGGCTTTTAGAGCAGCTTTCACTCGATTCGTCGGGAGGCGGGGACTCCCTTACAGGATAGTCTCTGACAATGGTCGAAATTTTCTCGGTGCCAGCAGAGAATTGGGTAGAGAATTTGCCGCATTTATAAAAACTGCATCGGCAGACATCGCACAAACCTACGTCACTCATGGGTTTAAGTGGAGTTTCATCCCTCCTCATGCTCCTCACATGGGCGGCCTATGGGAGGCGGCCGTAAAAAGTTTTAAATTTCATTTAAAACGCATAACCGGTTCTCAAAAATTTAATTTTGAAGAATTTTCAACGGTTCTCAGCCGAATAGAAGGGATTTTAAACTCTCGCCCTATCTCCGCAATGTCGGAAGACCCATCGGATATTACAGCCTTAACTCCAGGCCATTTCTTGCGAGGTGCACCCATAACGGCATTCCCAGAGCCAAGTCCTACTAAAATATCCATAGTAAATCGATGGGAGAAACTCAAAGCTCTCCACCACCAATTCGCAATTAGATGGAAGGAGGACTATTTAAAATCCCTTCATAAACGATACAAATGGAAAAATACACTTCCAAATTTGAAACCAGGAGACCTCGTAGTCATTATGGACGATTTGGAACCCCCTAATGAATGGAAATTAGGTAGGATCGAATCCACTCATGTCGGTTCTGATAGTCAAGTTAGAACCGTCAAAGTACGAACTTCTAGTGATATAATCAAAAGACCAATAGTCAAGCTTTGCTTTTTACCACTCCTTAATGGAAGTGACCCACCTCAAAATTAAAACTCTAATTCTCGTCGAAACACATTACTAATCAAACATACATTTATCAAACCCATACACATTCACATTCACTAATCATACGTTCCTTTTCTTCTATTTTTTCTCTTTTATTTCTACTTTGTAAACTCTAGAAACAACAGCAGAAGCAGAAGCCAAACAGCCAGCCACATAACGGCCAATCGTAGAACCGAGGAAAATAACAACCGCAGATCTACCAATAATCGAACTGTCAACCGTACAACCATAAACAGTAGAGCAACAAACAACAGAAACCATAACCATCGTCGTGATCCGGATGTTCATCAATGTATGGCCTGCAAAAAATTTCACCCATTAAGATATTGTCAAACCTTTTAAAAATGAGCGTACAACAGAGGTATCGCATAGTTCGCAGATATAATTACTGCGAAAACTGCTTGGCTAGGAGCCACGATTTAAGAGCGTGCCAATCCGTTGATACCTGTCACAAATGCGACAGCTACCACCACACCCTCCTTCATCCTACAACAAGAAAATCTGATTTAAGAAGAAAAATTAACAACAAATCCAAAAATAAGCGTCAACAACAGCAAAATGATAATCAACAAAATCCAGTGGTTCCCAACCAGAATATCATCCATGAAGCGATCCGGTCACTGGCTCAATTGCTATGTGCTCAGCCAACCTTTTAAATTGCATAACTGCAAGGGGGGCGGCATGTCTAAAATCACTAATTTAGACACACAAAAATTATAACTATAATTTTTTAAGAAAAAACATTATTTTATTATTCAAAAATGAATTAATTCTTTGAAGTATTATTGAAGTTCTAAATCTTTAAAGTAACGATTAAATTACTTTTTATTAAATCTAAAAACTATTGTGAATTAAATAGTACAAAAGAAAAAACATAGAATAGTTATGTATAATACATTTTAGTGAAACAAGAAGTTTCTTGCAAACCTGAAGTTGCTAAAAACTTCACTTACATTGTAACAACCAAAGGGTGAGCACCAAAATAAAATACAACTCCTTACATTAAATTACTCAAACTCTTTTACTTTTACTTTTCCTTATCTCTATTTTTTATATCAAATCAAACTCCTTTATAATTTCTCAACTGGGAGAAATTATAAAAATCGTTTAAAAGGGGCTTACATAACCTACAACTCAATTACAGTCCACTCTAAACCAAAACGTAAGACGTTATTCCCAACAACCCTAATTGCCCTTTTTACAATATCTATTTACAGCGATTTTTTTTTAAGATCTTGTCAGATTATTTCTGTAACGGTATTTAAGGATAATGCTATTTTAATCATTTCGGTAACGGTAGTTTAACGATAACGGTATTTTAGTTATTTCGGTGACGGTATTTTAAGGATATTGATATTTTAGTTTTATATCGATAACGGTATTTGAATGGATAATCAATTGCATTTCAGTTGACGATATTTTTAATTGATTCAGTGTACCTGAGTCCAAATCTGTCAAAAAAAAATATTTTATTTGGAGTTTTGAAATATTGCAGTTATTATATACATCATTTTTTTCGTATATCACGTTCGCCACTCAGCGTCACATATATGTGACGTGGGTGCTTTCAAAAAAACTCATGTCACATATTTGTGTCGCATAGTTATTAAAATGTTTTAAGCTTTTATTTCACGAAAGTTTGTAGGAAGTAATTTTCTTGTATGTTTAAGTCTCTGGCAAGGTGTCAGATATACATATATGAGTGCTACGGTTTGTGAATACGCTAAGCAGTTATTTTAAAATTTCGTTTTTTTGACACATGTTTTTTGTTCGTGATTTTTTTTTTTTTGAAAGTTCAAAAAATTGGTAAGTGACGAACGTGATATTTTGCTTGATTTTTCGAAATTTAAACTCAAAATCGTGAACTTTTTTAAGAATATAAATCTACACAAATTATCTTTCATTTGAGTATAATCATGTAGCAATAGGTAATTAGTTATATGCAGGGCAACCAAAAAACAGCTTTAAAACAATGTTTTAAGTGCTTAAAAAAAGCTCGAAAAACAGTAAAATAAGCCGTTTAAATATAAAATAAAACATTAAATTAATTATTTTTAACTGTTAAAAATTAACTGTCGAATGTAGTAAAAACAACTACAAATGCAGTAAAAACAACATTATCACAATTTAAAAAAAATAATTTTGGAAATATTCTTAATCTGATTTTATTATTTAATAAACAAACTATTGTAAAAATATATTTACATGAAATATCACGTTTCACGCTATTTTTCCAAATCATTTCTGCCACATGTCTGTCTTCAAGAGATGGAATATTGTTTATTTGATTTCTTTTCGTCACTTTGAATTGAATTAATATATAAATATTAAAAAACTACAAGAAATAAAATACAGCATTTAATAATATTAAAGTAAATACATGTTTCTTCTATTATATTTATAATTATTATAATTATTTATTTAATACAAATTTACAGCTTTTTCATTTTATTTGTCTATCTGTATTAACATTCTTAAATAAACATTCTCTTTTATACTAAATATAAAAGATAAAAAATGTATAAACAAGCCGCTTGCTACACCGCCATGTTGGTTTTTTGTATCTTTTGATACATACACACTTTGTCAAAACGTCGCATAAAATAACTGTTACCAAAATGAGTTAATTTGGTAGGTTGTTTAAAAAATCAACCCTCAAAAACATTAAAAATTATTTTTCTAAGTAAAACAACTGCAAATTGTAGTTAAAACAACTACAAACGCATAACTGCACAACTAACTGGCATGTAGTAACTGTAGAACTTTTCTGAGTATACAAATAAAATTTGTTCCGTGGAACTTCGTCAGTCAAACAAATGTGCATCAGAGAAGTTGTTAGGATTAAGATTAAGAATATTTACAAAAAGTTTTTTTTTTTATTACTATCGTGCTCAATCGTGTTCATGTACAAGCAACAATTGATGATCTAGCACGAGAATCAGAGAAAGAAGGTCTGAAGATTAATACCAACAAAACAAAGGAAATACGCATAAATGCAGAGTCAACACAACCATTAACCATTGGCAATCACGTAATAGAAAATGTAAACGAGTTCCAAGGCTCTATGAAACAAGACCCCAATGAAATAAGTCCCCAAACCAAAAATGAAATAACGCTCCATTTTTTGGGGCTTTATTTCATTATAAAGCAATACCCCAAAAAAAAAATGAAATAACCCCTAACCAAATGAAACGAAACCCCAAAATAAAATGAAATAACACCGCAATTTTGGGGCTTTATTTCATAAATCAGTAAAGTCCCATTTCGAAAATTAAATAAGACCCCAATTAAAAAAAAAAACTGAATTATATATTACTTTAAAATATTTCTTTATTCTTAATTAATACATAGTAAAAAGGCTGAAAAAAAAATCGCCTGCCGCGTTCTACGGAGGATAAAAACCCTTAAGAGCGGCCGAAGGCCGCCACACAGAAAAACTTGTTTTTACAAATTACTTGATGTCTTAAAAATATAAGATTTCAACGGATTCGACATCTGATTTGAAAAACAAGTTTTCTGGGTGGCGGATTTCGGCCGTTCTTAGGGGTTTTTTCCTCCGTAGAACGCGACAGGCGGCTTCGCGAAATAAAGTTTTTTTCTGTGTGCGACATAAAAGAAACTTCAAAATTACTACACGGTATAATCTCACTTACTAATAGCAAATAACTATTTACATTAATAACTTGATAATTCATGCAGTAATTATAAAGGGTTTTTGCTTATATTACTTAAAAATTTTGATTTTTAAGAATATGAAATAACACCCCAAAAATATTATTTGGGGACTTATTTCATTTCTCATATTGGGGCCTTATTTCTTTATGAAATAAAGTCCCAAAACAAAAATGAAATAAAGCCCCAAAAAATGAAATAAGACCCCAATTTTTTTATTAGAAATTTTTGGGGCCTTATTTCATTTTGGTTTGGGGACTTATTTCATTGGGGTCTTGTTTCATAGAGCCGAGTTCCAATACGTGGGCAGTATGATAGATACACGTGGGGGTGCCCTTCTTGATGTCACGACAAGAATACTAAAAGCCAGAGGTGCTTTTGCGGTATTATCGAAAACATGGAGGTCGAACGAATACAGCAAAAAGACCAAATTATATATAATTCAGCCTGTGTACTCTCGGTCTTATTATATGGCTGTGAAACATGGCTGGTAACAGAAGAAATTAAGCGAAAAATGAAAAAGTGTTTACCAACAAATGCCTTCGAATAATATTCAGAATATTTGGTCCAACACAATAAGTAATGTCCAACTACTCGCCATAGCAAATATGACTGATATAAACTGCAAAATCCGAAGAAGAAAACTTGGCTGGATAGGGCACACACTTAGAAGAGAAGACGATAATATATGCCAAAGAGCCCTAACGTACAACCCCCAAGGTGCAAGAAAACAAGGAAGACCGTGCAACTCTTGGCGTCGTTCAACATTGAGTGAAATTAATAAACTGCCTGATTTTAGTAATAGAAACATAAATAGCTTATTAGAACTAAGAAGTTTTGCAAATGGACGCTCCAGATGGAGATTTATTATTAAGAGCCTATGCCCACATTGAGGTAGCTCTAAAATATTTTATTTTTTTTTTTGGCTTATTATTATATTTTTTGTAATGTTGATTTAATTGCATTTTTATTTGTTTTTACAGTTAATTTTTAACAGTTAAAAATAACTACACAGTTAAAAGTTAAAAATAACTACACATTCAGTTGATTTAAATACAAATGTAGTGCACACCTTTTCAAATGCAAATGTAGTTATTTTAACTGTCCTTTGCAGTTGATTCTAAGTATGTACATAATTTTCTATGTGTTTGTTGTATTACAATTTGTAAAAACAACATATATCCCAACAAACAGTGTTTGTTGAGAAGAGCCGTGGTATGCTAATTGTTGAAAATTGTTTTAATTTTTGCAACAAATAAAATCTAATATGACAATATCATATTAAATTTTTGGTCTTGAGGTAGAACAAGATTCTAACTTATTAATTAAATTTCCAGAAAGTTCCCTATATAAAAATATTTTTAAATTTTTGTCAGTTTTTTTTTTTTGATAAACTACGATATAGGAACTAAAGATTTTATTCGTCTTTTAAAAAATAGTTTCTTTATTCTTACTTGATTGAAGCTCTATAATAAAATGTTAACCAGGGTTGCCATGGTTTTCCGGATTTTAAATTATAATTTAAAAAAATTAAAATCTTTTATATATTTTAATGACAAAGAATTGGCAATAACATTAAAAAATTTACATCTTTCCAACTACATAAACACATATTAACAATTTCAAAAAGGAACTGTCAAAATCTTCAGGATTTAAAAATATTGCTACCAGCAGATTTTCATTATTTTTATAACAATATTCCCTTCCCGGCTTAACATTTTCATATATCTTCATTTATGCAACCATTTATTGGCGCATATATGAATATATATTCAGTTACTTTAAAAAAAAACCGAAGAAAAATACTGTATTTTTGAAACAGTTGTTTGAAGCAGTCGTTTTTGTATTTTAATAAACAACTACAAAAACAGTATTTTTGCTGTAAACTGTCAATTTTTGTAAGTTATTTAACAAATGTGAAATTTCGTCGAGTTTTTAAAAATTCTCGTTTAGTCCTTTGATATGTTCATAGTTTGAAAATAATGATTAGAAAATTTTTATTGTGTCTTATATGGATAAATACGTACACAGAAATAAATCACAAACTTTTTTTTTTTGTAATTTTAAACATGTCCCATAGAGAATTTTGGTATATTCAAAATAAGATTTTAAATTGGCGCCAACAATGATGATTTGTGAATACAAACACTCTTTTGCTGATTTTTTTGTAATTTTGAATTTTTGTTTTTAAAGAATTTTTATATAAAAAAATTACAATTTACAAGCGTTTGAAAAAAAATTATTGGAAATAAATTTGAATTTAAAATTGAGGATGTTTGAACTTACAAATTCCATTGTTGGTGCATACTGATTTTAATTTTTGTGTAATTACTGTAGTGCCGTTTGAAATTTTTGAATTTAAATTTGAAGTAGGATGTAGTATGTAGAAAATAGTACGGAAGAAAAAAAAAATTTTTATACTACCGAAAAAGTAACTGTCAAGAAAAATAGTTCTTACCAATTTTTTCAGTTGTTTCTGAATTTGTGTAGTAAAGTTATTTTTACGATATTGTTTGTTATTTTTACTGTTGTTAGTTGTATTTCAAAGTTAAAAATAACTTTTTAGTTAGTTTAACTGTTATTTTCAGAAGTTTCTAACAACATTTTTAGCAGTTTCTTCAACAAACTTTACAAATTTCATTTCATTTATTCAGTCTATGGAAACAAAAATTCCTTACAGACTATGATTAAATCAAAATTAAATATGTATAAATAAATATAATATCTTAAATATAATATTGCGTAATTACTTAAAAACTATATTAAGAAACAGCTTAAATTTATCCTTAGACGTGGAAAACTCTATATAAGATTAGCGTTCATGGTTCTGTTGCAGACTAATATTGATTTCATTTAAATAAATAAACGTACGAGTTAGCGTACTATTAAGAGCATATTCAGTGCGATGCAGTGTCACATTAAAAATATCAATGAAGCTTAAACTTCTAGGAGGGACATAAAATGGAATAAGAGACAGCAAATCAGGACAGTCAGTTATACCATTTACTATATCAATACAGTAAATGGTATAACTGACGACTGGTATAATCTACGATATTCTAAAGTCTGCAAACCTAATAATAGGCATTTCGAGTTATAAGAAGGAATGTGATCAACAAAGATAAGTGACCTTAAAGCGAATTTAATGAAAATTCTTTGTACTCTCTCAACGAGAGTGACATGAGTATTGTTATAGGGATTCCAAATAACTGCAGCATACTCCAACTTTGATCTAACAAACGAGGTATAAATTAACCTCAAAGTATTAGGATCAGAAAAATCAGAAGAATTTCTTTTCAAAAATGCCAGCATTTTATAAGCTTTAGGGATAATATAATCAACATGTGGTACAAAAGAAAACGACGAGTCGAAAACCACGCCAAGATCAAGTGTAGACTTAACAGTTTTCAAGTTTTGGTTGTTAATATTGAAATTTGATATAATAGGATTCAGAGATTTGCTAAATGAATCTTTTCTTCGAATCGAGTTACGCGGTAATCCCCCAGGATTAGCAAAAACATATCTAAAACTTTTATTTATATGTACCAGACCTTGAAAAATATATTTTTTTTATAAATCATTGAGCATAATTTAATTTATAACAATAATTCACACATTTTATAAGTGTTTAATCAATTTGAAATTTGTTTATTAACTTTTTCAGATATTAAAATTAATTAACAGATTTTTGTTATCTTTTTTTTTACCAATAATTTATAATTGTTTCTTTTTATTAAAAAATCCTAAACATTTAGGTCTTATATTAAAAATAAATATACACAAATAACTAAAGTATGACCTTAAAATTAAACACAGTTTTACATTTTTATTAAGGTTAAATACATTTAAATGCAGAAATATTGAACTTTAATTAATATAACAAATTGAATTGAATTATAATTACAATTAAAAATATATATTTTCAGTAACCAAATAATAAAATAATAATTTTGATTTTAAGTACAACCTTTAAATCTTACTTTATGGGAATGAAATAGAAAAATTAATGAACAAATTAATTATTTAATAATGTATAATTGAAATTAATATAATTGAAATGAGAATTAAACAAAATTTTAAGTTTTTGGTACATGCACTTTAAAATTTATTTTGAGTTGAAAAGCAATACTAAATTCCTTAACTTTTAATTAAAATACTAACGGCCAGTTTTATAGTTAAAAAACTGAGTACAAAGTTTTAATAAAACGTAAGATATTTTCAAAAAAAAAATTTTTTTAACTTTTTGAAAAAAAAAATAAACTTAATTTTGATTATAAAACTGTTCATAAAATTCAAAGAGTTCAAAATTAAGTTTGAGAGTAAAATATATGTTTTTTAAAAAAATATGTAATGATTAATAACACTGCACTACGCTAAAATCCAATTACAGCTATAAGGTATTGCTTAAAATATGCCTGTTTACTTAACCACAGCAACCAAAAAGAGCTTCCGTGCCTAACTTGTATATAGATTGTCGTTTGAGCTGTTTTTAGGTGAAATCCGCATCGACCGATTACACAGGCCAACCAAGTTTTAACCTAGAGACCAGAGTATGCTTTTCTACATGTTTGAGTTGCGATGAAATCGAATCTGACCTCATAATCAAATCTGATACAACACATCAGGTTTTCCAGATATATATCGGACGTTATAACATCACGTATTAAGTTCTATTCACAAAATTTGCTATGTCAGAAAGTGCGACATGTGGTCTTCAAAAACCACTGGGGTTATTTTGTAAGCTGATTCGATACATTTTTTTCCAACTCGTAAATTTTAAAACACTTGTAAGATGATATTCGTACTTAAAAGTCCAACTTTTTTACTTTTTGCATTACTAGATCATTGCCTACACGTTTTCAATAGGAGCCCTAGTAAAAATTTATATTATCCGGTAATAAGTTTGGGAATAAGAAATTAAGATCGGTAAGTGGTTAATTTTCTATTACAAACCCTATTATTTTAACAAGAGCATGTATATTCTGGTAACACCTTACAAAACACATGTTACCTCCAGTATAAATGTAATATTTTTTTTTTTTTTTTTTTGAAAATCTGAATTTTTTTATATTGAATATTAAATTAAAATTTAAAAATATTTAACTAAAAGTTTTATGAAGTTTTTTATGTATTTACCATAGAAAACTAATATAAAATATTTTATTTTTAAAATGCGTTAAATTGCGTTAAAACATGCAAAACTTTAAAACAAATTTTTCGAAAAATCTGGACCATAAGTGAAAAAAACTGGGTGCGCCATTAAAATCAGCGTGGCAGAAATATTTCGGACCAATGGTTGGTAATTTTCTTTTATTTTTCGAGTTGGCGCCACGTCAGCAATAGTGTAATTTCGCAATTTTCTATTTCTGCAAGAGGAAAATATCTGACATGAATGCTTTTAATATTTTTACCCGCTAAAAACTACTTTTTGTTACTTTATTTTCAATGTTAAAATTATATTCGAATAAGCTTTCTTTTCGAATAGAAGCACATAATAACCCCCCAGGTTTAGCCATTACAATATCTTATTAATTCTTTGAGAAATCGTCAGTTGAAAACAGGATTGGCAACCCTTTCATTCGGTTAACGGAATTGAATAACGGTATTTTGTGAATATTCCGTTAGAGTATTTTAAGGTTAACGATAATTTAAGTTATATCGTTACGTTATTTTAAGTTATTCCGTAAGATTATTTTCGGTATAATGGTATTTTACGTTATTCTTTAGGTTATTTTATCGTTAACGTTATTCTAGGAAATCTTTTAGTATACATTATTTAGTGTCCGACCGAACAGTTCTGCCAGAAAATGAATTTGGTCTGTATTCGGTATTTTAAAGCATTATGGACAAATTTGGCGGATGGAAAAATGTTTATTGGACTGATTAGATGCTATTTTGAGTGTCAAATTTGAAGAAAAGTCTGTAGTTAAGCAATTAATCCACTGTTCGGCCTCAGAAAGTTCGACCAAATCGAAAATAGTTCGGCGGCCGAACTTTTAACTTTATAGCTAAACTTCGGCTTTTCTCTTAAATTTTATACACAAAATCGAATTAAATCGGCTCAACAAACATGTTTTCAATACCAAAATTTGTCGTCATTGCCTCTTAGATATAAAAAAACCGACAAAATATAGTTTTTTTGGCCGAACTGTTCGGTCGGACACTACATATATTACACATAACAGCAATATCTAGCACAGCTTAACTAAATATTGCAAAATGCATTCCAAAGTTGCAACAACAGTAAAAATGCATTTTTTCAAAGAATAGATTATTTATGAAATACAAATCGCAGATTTCAGATTTCAGAAGATTTTTTTGCAGTAGCGAGTTTAGAAACTGTAGGATCAACGTTAACTAGTTTTGAAATTTCTTCAAGTTTTTGAAAACTAAAAAGCATTAATAAAATCGTGATTTTTTAAAATTTTAAGGATCTATAAACGGGAATGTCTACATGGCTCCCTAGAGTCTTCCTTTTCACAGTATGAAGAAATTCGGATGACATGAGGTCAAAAATGCTAATTTTTCAATGTTCTTTAACAAAATTGACCCTTATGAACTTTTATTTTTTAAGTAATGATGTTTTTGAGGGGGAAAAATTATGTATTTTTAGGATATTTTAAGGTTAACGATATTTTAGAATTATTTCGTTAGGGTATTTAAGGTTAACGGTATTTTAATTAATTTCTTTAGGGTATTTTAGGGTTATTGGTATTTTAAGTTATTTCTTTAGTGTTATTTTAAGGTTAAAAATAGTTGCTTGGAACGGTATTGAATCGTTATCGGTATTTTAAGATTTTAGTTAATATGGAGTTCACGCTTTAAATGAAAACAAAAATCTTAAAGTCCTGTTTTCCCTTAAAAAAGTTTTTTTTTTAATTTTTTTGATATCTTTTTTATTATCCGAAATATTGCCCGTTAAAATTTTTAACCTTGTTTTTAAATCACCGGATTTATTTTTGATTTCGTTAAACATTTCATATTTTATTTAGTTTGGAAAAAATTATATTTTTATCCTAATCTAACACTTACTCACTATTATAGTGTGAAAGAAAAAATTAAAATTTTGCTAAAATGCAAGTACTAAAATTTAATTAGCCAAATTCAAAATGGATTTAAAATAATAACACGGTGCTACAGTGAAAAAAACTTGGAAAACGACCTAGCGTGGGTTATAGGCCTTGTTGAGTACATTACAAATTGTGTAAAAAATTTCAGAAACACCCTCAAATTCAGAAGTTATTCTAAAAAAACCGTTTTCAGTGATGTTCGTTAAATTATCGACCTGTAACTCAGTCAGTTTTTGTCCGATTAAAATTTGTTTAACGGGTTTGGAAAGAAAACTTATTACGCTTTAAAATGACGTGCATTTTTTGATACATTTGTAAGTTATAAGTATTGTTTTTGTTAAGAATATCTACAAAAAAGAAACGAAAATTATAAACTTTTTTGATTTTAGTAGCTTTTCATTGCTTATTTTAATATGAAAGCTTATAAAAATTTATACCAACGTATAAAGAAAATTTAGTTCTTAACAAAACATGGTTTTCATTTTTCAAATCGGATTGTAAAAGTTATTTAACTTTTCATTAACACCTGTTTTTAACTATACATGTTAACTTAGGTTAAGCTATTTGTACAGTTTTTAATTTACGTTTGTAAGTCAAGTGGTTTACCAAAAGAAAAGTCTGCAATCCCAAAATTTTTACTTTAGAAAAAGTTTAGTAACTTTTACAAATATAAACCGATTTTAACAAATAATATCTCGTTTTTTTCTATATAAAATTGTCTTTAAAATACAGGGCAAAAAAAGATAGGGTTTCAAAATTAAAATAACTCTTGTTGAATTTTAAAAATTAGGAAAAAAATAAAAAAAATGAGAAACTTTTGATAAACACTAACCTAATTTCTTGGAATATATATTTTATGAATACATTTGAAAGCTTAATTCTTTGCCTTTCCAAAACTTTCCAAAACCTACCCTAAAACAGTTTTTTGAAAATATGTAACTCAAAATTTTGAGGGTGTTTCAAAATTTTTAAAAACGGTTTTTGTATGTCCTTACCTAGGCCTACAACACCCACAAGGTCGGTTTTCAAGTTCTGGCAAAAAGTGTTTTTTTGTAGCAGTGTGTAATTAACACATTTTGTATTTAGATCCAATTCATTATTATCAATTTGTCAAATTAAAAGTCAAAGTATTTAATTTTTTAACGAAATAACTTAAAAAAATAAATCTGGAGTTTAAAAAACCGGGTTTAGAAACGTCTCTACATTTTCCCCATATTTTACGGCAAATTCATTCGAATCGTACTTTGCCCTTAAAAGTCGTACTTTGCCCTTAAAAAGCTTTTTTAATTATTTAGATAGATATCATTATCATTTTCTGAGATATCGACCGTTTATTAATATTGTGACTAATTACCAGGGCAACCAGAAATATGCCATCCTATGCATCGCATTAAAAAATGGATGAGATATTTATCCGTTTCAGGACAATTGACAATTCTGGCATCGATTTGTTAGAGCATATTTAGCTCTTAAAATCATGTTTATGTATATTTTGACATTAGGAGCATATTTTTCAGAAAATATCAAATTTGTTATCATATTATAAAACAAAAGCATATTTTTTGTTTGTTATCGAACAATATAATTTTTTTGCAATTTTTTTATTTCTTGGAATTTATTTTTTGAAATTTCAAACGATATTTTGCAATTTCGTTATACTTAATCTTTTATTTTTGTTAGAATTTGAAATAAATCTCATAAAAATTACTCCAACTGTATTTAGAAATTTGTTTAAAATGCGATTTTAAAATAAAAGCTGTAGCATATTTTTTAAATTTTTAAAGCATATTTTCCGTTTTTGTGACATTTTTTATGAAGTTGCACTGCAAATCACATTTTTTGTATTTATAGCGAAAATACTAGTGTCCGACCGCAATAATTTCTTTTGTCGAAGCCGTGGCCCAACTTTTGTCAAACTTTTTAATTTAAATAAAACGTGAATTTCGGTAGATTTTGACTACAAAATTAGTTTAAAGTAAAGCAAAAAATATTTAAATCTCAATAAAGCTAATTTAGACTATTTTTTTTTCTTTCAAAAATATGAACTAATGAGTTCTGTTATATTAATAGCGTCTTTTAGAAAAAATCGAATTCTTGTACTTTTTAAATTTTAATAAAATATACAACGAATTTAATACAAATTCTTGTGTTTCTATTTGAAATTTAAGATTTTAATCTGATAATGAACTAAATTACAAGTTTGATATCATTTTTATTAAAAATAAAAATTATGTTTTTTCGACATTCCTGAAAGTGATAAATTAATAAATTTGAAAACAAAAACTCTATAGATTATTTGTTAGGGCAATATCCTAATAAAGAAATATAGAGTATGGCCTCGAACTTGAATAATTTTAATTTTCAATGAACTAAATTTCTTCAAATACTCGGCCAAATTTTGGCCGAACTTTAAGTAAAATCCCTTTTTGCCGAACTCCCAAGTGCTTTTTGCCGAACTCTAGTGTCCAAATCGGACACTAGAAAAAAACTACATCAAAAAATTTCTACGGATCTTTTTTTCTCAAAAGGGAAAAAGATATTGAAAAGGTTAAAGCTGGTTTTTGAAGACCACAGGTATAACTGAGCTTAATTCGAGATATATTAACGTCTTGAATATAGCGATAAACGAGTTTTTTTTTAAAACAAAAGATATCGCAAAAGCCTAGTGTGGTAAAAAAAAAACTTAAGGTCAGATTTGGATTCTACGCAAACCTTTACAAACGCGTACTCCAGTCTCAGGGTCATTATACCGTGTTATTTTAAAGATGGTTCAAAAAATTGACGTCAGTCTGCAGGGGTGTTTCATTAATTACACGCCTGATTAAAGTTCTAAATGAAACCAATTGAATAATTTTACTATATTTTTAATCATGACTTGTTTTTAAAATGTTCCTTTTTTGAAAATGTAAAACTGTGTATGGTAAAATTAATTATGATTTTATCATGAGCTTTGTTTTTCTTGTTAAATCTATTACACTAATTCTATTCTTAATTGTTAGGGTTTTGTGACTTTATTGTCTTCCAAAACGTTATGGGTTTACGATATAAAAATGTATCTAGCATAGCCTGAGTATGGGGTTCTAAATTATAGGTGGGTTTAAAGTGGCGCAATAAATTATAACAATTAACACAACCAAAACGTTGTAAACGTAAAATTGCACATAAAGCAGCTTCCTGTATAACCTGACGATCAAAACTATTTAAAAATCTAGAAAATTCATTAAGATATATCTCGACATTTGTGTACAAGGGAAAAGGTTTACAATCGTTGATATAATTGTTAATAAAACTGATATACGTACATCATATGCCAATGTTACTGAAGCTTTATTATAATATTGCGCTGCCAAAGGTAAAAGCTTGGTCTGTAGTAATAGCTCTTGTACTTTTTTGGGATCTAAACGTTTACACAGTAAACCAAATGCCAGTGATATATTATAAAATTTAGAGTTATCCAATTTGTCCACTAAATTTACAATAACTTCATCTAATGTTGGTTTATACGGCTCGAAATGATATTCATAACGTAGTTTAGAAAGTAAACTTTTATCACGACAATCTTCATTATACATATCATATTTTGTATTCATTAGTATTTCTTGTATTACGGTAATTAAGGCATCTGAACGATCATAAGAATTATCTTCACGATGTGGCAATACTGTTGGATACCATAGCAAAACTTCATGTGTCATTAATTTTGCCTTTTGATTATAGTAGTAAAGGGATTTTGCTATAAACATACGAAGTGGATGTTTAGAAAGTTCTAATGTTTCTTGTTGTTTGCAGGTTAGAAGATATAATTGTGTTAGATTTAATGTAGCATCCAGAGATAGTTTTTCAGTTTGCTGTTTATTAAAGAGCAGGGCTTCAATTTTTAATATTAATTCTGTACAAAAATTGGAATTTTTATGTAGAAAATGTTTTAATACCACAAATAAACGTTGTAAACAACATGACAAATGCCGGGGTGGCATTTCTTGTATAACTGATGGTAATTCACATTCAGGAACTTTTAATGATGTTGCTTTTTGTACAGTCTTTAATAAAGCTTTTTGTATTAAATCATAATTATCGGTTATTTGTATAAGTTTATTTATCAATTTGAATGCCATATGATCTGGATCTAATTCCATTTCATTATAACAATATAATTTTAGTTCTTTTTCGAGTTTTTCTAAAATTGTTTGTTCATATTTTAATACTTTTGTACCAGGTGTTTGAATATTTTTTTGATGTCGCATTGTATAACTTTTTAGTAATGTATCAAACAAAGTATCATATTTTTGATTTTCTGCTATATTTTCAGATTTACTTTCTAAAGGTATAATAATATAAGTTTTATTTAAACTATCATCATGGTCGTTCTCAGTTTGTGGTGGTGGTGGTGGTGATTTAGGAGATTCGGAATATTTCCAAAATTCTGTATTTAAAGTATCTTTTTCAGGTGTACTACTTTGGTTATTAGCTATAATGGGGTTGGAATTTTCACTTAAACTTTGAGAGGATATTATTGTGTCTTCACTGGATTCCATAAGCATATTAACATAGTCGACATCAACTTTATTTTGTTTAATAACATATTCTGAAGATTTTTTCATAATACTTTCATCATTCAGTAAAATTTCTTTCCTAATATTATTATTATCGGCTGTAGGTTGTGGTATTGTATTTTTTAATTTATTTTTTGTTATAGTTTTTAAATGCGTTGTATTAGTTTCTTTATTGAAAGATATAATTTCCTTGTTAGAATCCTCTTCCACAATACGTTCCTTAAAGAACCCCATTTGTATTAGGGGCAAATTATTTTTTAAATCATTATTTGTACATATGTTTTTAATAATTTTTTCATTATCTTCCTTTGATTTCATTTGATTTAAATTTTTATTTTTATTATTTCTTCCACATGTGTGGACATTTTTTGTGTTCGAGTATATTTTCCAATTTTTATAGGAGTAGCACTAAGATTTAATGATTCTTCCAAAACTATTTGTTTGGCTTTTAAGCGCTGAGAACGTTTACAAAATTGTGTAATTGTTGTAAATTCATTTGGAGAACATTCACTTTTTCGTTTACGTCCTCGTTTTGGTTTTATATCTGCAGTTGGAGTAGTTAAAATATCATCATCTTTAAGCATATTATTACTTAGGGGTTTTATGGAATCTGTTAGTATTTCATTATACAGTGAGCTATCTAATATTAAGGATATGTTGGAGGTATTTAAAGTTTCATTCTTACTTTCTACATCATAAATTTTGTTATCCGTTAAGTGTTCAGTCTTTAACTTTTTGGGTTTAGTTTTATAATAATTATGATCTTCTTTGAAGACAGTTTCAACAATATGTTCGTGGTCGGATGACAAATCATTTTTTTCATTTGCTATATCAATATAATCTTCATCTATTATTAAATCATTTTCAATGGGTGACTCTAGTGGCCGTATGCTGTGGTTTAAACCTGTAACATCGCTAGATATTTCGATAATAGAAATATCTTCGTCTTCACTTGTGGAACTTTGTGTATAATTGCTATCCGTTGTATCGGAAACTATTATAGTAGACCAACATAAAGTGTTATCATCATTTGAATTATTTTCACTTATTTTTAATTGGTCTGTTTTGTTTAATTTTTCTTCGTTTGTTAATTTACTGATTGTTTTTGTATTCGAAAGATTTTTGTTTTTCACAGAAGTATTATTAAAGTCTGGTAAGGGGTTTAAACTAGCAGTACAATTGGTTGCATTTATATTATTCTCCGACTTTGGTATGTTGTTGACTATTTTTGACAAATGTGGGAGTTCTTCATTATTTACTTGATAAAAATCTTGATTTTCATTAGAACTTATATTTTCTTTGATTTTATAAAAGAACCACTTTGTAATTTGTCGTTAGCTTTTAACTCGTGTTCAGTTTTTGCTGAATTATATTTTTCATGTTTGAAATTTTCTCCGTTTTGTTCATCTTGAATACCTTTAAAATCTTGTTCAACATTATCACTTCCCTCGAGACTAGTTAGGCTTGCTTCTAATTCAATTAAAGGACTATTTTGTAATGTTCTAAAATCTCTTAAGTCCTGTTTAATTCTATCAGGAATACTATTATGTGGCGATAATTGTTTAATATGTTGTCGGCTCTCGAGACTAGTGAAATCTTGCGGTGTTATAAAAGGAATACTATTTTCTTCTGATTCAGTTATAAACTCTGTAAAGAAGTTTTTTTGTTTATTAACGTTTGCAGTTTGATTAGTGGTTGAACTTAATAGATTATTTTGGGTTTGTTGTATGTCTTGAATTTCCTCTTCTTCCAAGTCTTCTAAAGCATATTTTATATTATTATCATTTTCATTTTCATTGGCTGATAATAAATTATTTTTATTATTACTTGTATCCTTTTCATTAACAGTGTGTGTATTGTCTTTGTTAAGTTGATTATCCACTTCTTCCAGTTCACTTTCATTATCTGAAGATAATTCAAAATCTTTTTCAAAATCACTTTCATAAACTGAGCATGTTTTAGATTTTGCTTGTTTGTCAGTCTCAATGGGCTGAGTTTGTTTTAAATTATTGGAATTATCTTCCATTTTAAGTCTGTGATTTTCTTTAGGTTCCATTTCTTTCTCTGTGGTGTTATCATTAATAGTCGGTAGTGATCCTATACTATAGCAGTTATCTAAATTATTGTTATTAGTAAATGAAGTCTTAATTGTAGAGGCTATTATTTCATGTTTGCTAACCGTATTTGTATCTAGTAAATTTGGCAAAGAAAATGTATCAATCTGGCATTCTTTAATTCATTTTCTATAGCATGTATTCGATTCTCTTTTATAATTTCATCATCTGAAGATAATTCCAAGTCTTTTTCAATATTAATTGGATTATTTCCATAAGCTTGAGTTGAATCAATTTCTGTGGTAGTTGTCTGAATTTCTACATACTGTTCAGTTAAATTATTTAAACTTGCCTGATTTTCTTGTAACATTTTATCAAAAAATAAATCATTTCCATTGGAAAACTGTGAAACTTTTTCTAGGTTTTTAAACAATGAAGTATTTTCTAGACTATCCAATAAAGATGAGGATATTTGTGGTATTGAAAAATTCCCTTGATTCGTTTGGTTCATTTGTTGGCAGGTTTTTTCCATATTTGGAAATGTATTGGAAATTGAAAAATTTAAATAACTTGGTTCACTAGTTGTAGTTGTTGGTTCCACGAAATTATGTTGTTCTCCTTCAATATAATCCTCAGAACTTCTATCGATAGTTTTTATATCATTGGTAACAGTTGCAATTGCATCTATTACAGGTTTTTTATTTAGTTTAGGTATTTCTTCTTCATCTATTTCACTATCTGATTCACCAAAAAGCATTTGATATTTATTTTCAACTCTAGTTTTTACATTAGATTTTTTTAGTTTTTGTGCTGGTTTAACAAAATTAATATTACTCGAATCTTTAATCGATTTTGTATTTTGTTGTATGTTGTGTGGTTTTATAAAGGTAAAATCATTGTTAATAGAATTAGTTAATGGTTTTAAATAATGCTGGTCGTTATCAGTGTATACCAAAGATTCTTCATATGATATTGCCTTTTCGCTATTATTAGTCAAACAATTGTCTGGGATATTAAATTCTTCTCCATTAGCTTCTTTGTCCTGATAGTTTAACTCGTTATTTTCAAATTTCCCTGCTCTTGTGCGAAAATTTTTAAGAAATCAACGGCTGTTTCAATGTGATTATTCTTTTTGGTTTTCTTTTTATTTTTTGCACCTTTTAATAATCTTTTTAAAGATTTACGTTTATTTTTATTTAGTTTTACTTCTGGAAAAAGTTCTTGTATTTTTGCTTCCAGATTTAGTTTATTTTGATTTACCCCTAAATTTATGGTTAAGATTTCATTGGTATTTGAAAACTGATTGGCATTTGATTCACAAATATCGGTTTGCATTTCCACAGTATTTGTTGACGCCTGTATTTGTTGTATTTCTCTATCCATTGAATTGGAATCATGAGAGAAATTTTCGACTATGCCAGCAGTCGTATAAGATGGTGTAAGATTTGTTGATGTACTTGGTTCATAGTTATGGTTGCCTGGAATTGAAAAAAATAAATAAAATATTATATTAAAAATTTGTGTATTTGGTTTGTGCCAAAAGAATTTTCAAATGATTTGACCGTGGTGGTTTTGCATTCATTTAAAACTATTGTAGGTTAGGTAAGGTTAGGAAGGGTTATGTGCCCAAGGGCACATCTCCACTCGGAGACCAATACGGTTCATTGTGAATCCCTTCAGTGAAAAACAGTAAGAAAGAATAGAAATAGACAGCAAGATAGATTGAAAGATAGATATAAAGAAAGATAGAAAGGATATATACTCCCGAGAACCAGCTCCTATCGTCCGCTTGCTAGAAACAGCCGTCCCATTTCCCTGACAAATCTCAGCAAATCTACTGGATTGCATCCAGCGACACACCCAAGTTCGTCGTGAAATCTATCTATTGTAAGTACATATAAATTTTATGGTTAACTAAATTTATTCTTAACTAAAAATCATAGATGGTAACCGATTGCTGGTACACGGGTACGTTATTTTCTTTTATTTCGGTAACGGTATTCTAGGGTGAGGATATTTCAGTTATTTCGGTAACGGCTTTTTAGCTATAAAGCTAATTTAGTTATTTCGGTAACAGTATTTTAGGGATAATGATTTTTTCAGTTACTTCGGTAACGGTATTTTAATAGTATCGTTATTTTAGTTATTCAGGTAATGTCAATGTACACCGATATTTTAATCCTATTATGCCCGAATTTTATTGGCTGGCTAGTTTATGATCAAACTTTGGGAAAATATATCTATTAGGCTTCGTTTTCAAAATAATTTTTGGTTTTGATTTTGGGGCACCACAATACCTTTTAGAAGCTCTTTATTTTTAAATTCGAACTCTTTACCCTGCATATCTGCATCTAAAAACGCTGATTTTTGGCACCACTTTCAAAAGAGCAAAATCGGCTGAATATATTTGAAATCTGTTTTTGCCATTCGATTGTTCAGGAAAAATTAGAAAAAAATAAGAGTTAGCGATTATCAGGATGGACCAGATGATAGTCATTAGGGGGAGCCGAAAATTCACTTTTTATAAAAAGTTTTAAAACAATTTTTTTTTTTAACACACAGATTGAAATATACTGTCTCCTGGGAAAAGTGGCATTTAAATTTTTATTTTGTAGAGAAATTTTTAAAAGCTGCTAAGGTTTTGATATGAGAAGTATTAATACTAATTTATTAATTGTATTATTTTTGAACCAGTATTGTGTTTTTTCTTTAACAGTAATATTATTTTCCGAAATGGCTGATCTTTTACAATTAACAGATGAAAAAATACGGCGAATTCCAGGTATACAGTTATTTTAAATTTAATAGATGAATCTTACTGATATACATTTCGGCCCAAGACATTGTTGGATGAACTAACGTAGATGTCTTACGTCGTTTTCGAACTATAGGATGGCGGATCAATAAGTCGGTGACTTTTCGAACTTCCCTCGTAGTTATATGAAATTGCAACACTGCTGCCATCAAGTACCATCTCTTAGTAGACTTCTGTCAAATTTGAGCAACTTCAGTCATTTACTTTGCGTTTAACAGCTGTTTAAAACATACAACCTCGTTTATTTGTTTAAAAATGGAAAAAAGTGAATTTAAAACATTATTTTTTGCAAAAAAAACCTTCAATCAAACCAAAATAAAGCTTGATAAATACTATCGGAACTCTGCACCATAGATTTCAATGGTAAAAAAGTGGTTTACTGACTTTCGTTGTGGTCGCACAAGTACAAATGACGCTAAACGTTCTGGACGGCCAATTGAGGTCAATACACCCGAAAATGTCGAAAAATCCACGATATGGTGTTGGCCGATCGAAGAGTAAAAGTGCGTGAGATTGTTGATGCCATATTCATTTCATATGGCATTGTGGTTTCGATTTTAAATGATCAGTTGGGTTTAAGAAAGCTGCCTGCAAGATGGGTGCCGCGTTTGCCCTCAATTGACCATAAACGTAATCGTGGCCAATAAGGTGATGGTAACAGTTTTTTGGGATGCACGCGGGATAAACCACATCAATTACCTTCAAAAGAGAAAAAACAAGAAACGGCGAATATTATGCCAACTTATTGGACCGATTTAACGAGGATTAAATAAAAAACGACCCTATATGGCCAAGAAATGCCTATTTTATGGACCTCGAAAAATCCTATTTTTGGAAGTTATACAAAAATTGGAGAAACGTTTGACTAAGTGTATTGAGCTATAATCTTAATCGAAGAAAATATACTTTTGTAGCTGCATCCACTCTTGTATCTGGAATTGGGAGATTTCGTGCTTTTAAAGTCGCCTTTCGATTATATAACTCTTCAGAGTTTAAAAACAATAGATTAATTATGCATTGTAACATTGTGAAATAGAGACGGAGGAGATTAGAAAAATAAACAAAAATTTAAAAATAGAATATTTGTGTTGTTAGTGTTGTCACTTCTGAGTATAATATACAATAACACAAAAAAGCTAATATGAAAAGAAAACTGCAATTTAGCTGCATTAGATTCGAGGCCATACTTTGGGTGTAATCGCTAAAGGGTAATGACTTGGTATTGTTACGTTTGTTATGTAAGATGAACGCAGGTTTGATTCTTACAGCCGCAGGTTATATAGAGACAATTTGACAATTATAAGGCACAAATAATAATACAATTAAAATGGAAAATCACTGATGAGCCTGTCCATAAAAAGGCAGAAACTAGTCTTATCTGATTTAAAAAGTAATAGTGTTTATAATTTTTAGAGAAAAAAGTTTATTCTTCTTCTTAACCTCAACATTTCTACAATAAATATTTCATTTATGCTTTTTCACTCCGCTCAGTGGGCATCCCAAAGAAGCTTTATCATTGCAATTTGCAATTGAAAAGGTTAAAAATATACAATCAACAAGTATTTACACTGAACAACAAGTATTTACACTGAACCGGTTGTTGGCCAAAGTTCGCGGCTTAATCATTCAAATATAATCAAAAATAAAGATAATTTAAATAATTTAGCATTATGTGCAGTTGAAAGAGAAACTAAATAATGTTGTTTTATAAAAAACTAACATTGTAATATCAATTACAAAACTTAAAAAAAAAATATCTCATTTTTAGTTATACGAGTATATTACTTGATAAGTTTTAATCCAGAATTACAATAATAAAAGTTTTTGTACCATTTTTTTTTTCAGGAGACAGCATAATTTCAGTATGCCTGTTAATAAATTACTTTTGCAATTTTTTTATAAAAAACTGATATTTTGTGCACCCTAACGACCGTCCATCGTAACAATCTCAAATAACGCTTATTTTTAATAATTTTTAATGGGGAATCGAATGGTAAAATCAGATTTAAAATATATTAAAACCGTTTTTGTCCTGTAGAAAATGGTGCTCAAAATCAGCCGCAGATATGCAGGAGAAGTAGTTTGAATTAAAAAAAAAATAATTACTCCATTATTTTTAGTGACGCATAAACCTTTTAAAAATATATTGTATCCCAAAATCTTAAATTTCGAATTAACCCTAACATCTATATTCAAGGCGATTTTTCTTTTAAGATATTGTCAGATTATTTCGGTAACGATATTTTAAGGATAACGCTATTTGAATTACTACGGTAATGGTATTTTAGCGATAACGATATTTAAGTTAATGAAAATGAAAATTATTGAAGTTCGAGACCATACTCTATATTTCTTTATTATGATATTGTCCTAACAAATAATCTATATAGTTTTTGTTTTCAAATTTATTAATTGACCACTTTCTGGAATGTGTTGATACATCTATTTCGGGAATTTTCTAGGTTTCCATCATCACGTTTTGAAAGAAGTGACAAACCTATGAATAATTTTCATTTTCATTGCACAATTAATTTTCATTTTCACTATTTTACGGATAACGGTATTTCAATTATTTCGGTAACGGTATTTTAGGGATAACGATAGTCAGTTGAAAGGATTTTGAATCAAAAACGGTATTTTAGCAGTATTGCCTGACATCGCTGCCAAAAATAAATTAAATTTATAAAATGTATTTATAAAGTTAGTCCGTTTTTTCATCAGGTTTTTTCATTAAAGCACCCTCTAACCTCTAGTGATAATATAGCAACAAAACTTCAAATTTCGACAGAATATGAATCCTAAAAATATTAGTTTTGAAGATTTTTATATTAAACGATATTTAATTTTATTTTGTAAAAATATGGGAAAATCTACGAAACCGTACAATTAAAGGTTTTTAATATGAAAAACTTCAAATTACAGGCACACATTTTTTTTTGATTAGCTTATTTTAAATACATTAAAAAGCAATAATGTGTTCGAGTGAATAATTTTTTTTAGTGCTGAAAAAGTTTTAAACCAAAAAACGCAAAAAATTTCGTTTATAAAATTTTTAAAATTTTTAGGTTTTTCGGGGATGCGAATGAATACATGTTTACTAGTAACCTTTCCGTGCTAAGTTCGAATTTGGTTTCCAAATTTTTTTAAAACATCGGGTGTTTGCGGAAAATGAGGTCAAAGTTAAGAAAAATTCAACTTAAAATTGAATCAAACATGAGCGGTTTAAAGAATTACTTGGTTAAATCTTATTTTAATGAAATATATAAGTATAACTATTATTATATGTAAATATTATATCGATCCGATAATATTTTTGTTTCTATATCATTTTGTTTCTATATCAAACTAACCACCCCTTCTTATTTCAACCAAAGTTGGTATGGAAGATGTACATCATATAACTCATCTAAATGTAGGACAGCTAATCTCAGCAGATCTTGAAATATCGCGTTTCAAAATATGAAAATTTTAAAAAAGTAGTCTTCGTTTACAATTTGTTTGTAAGGTATTTCCTTTGGGCCAATTTGGTCAATTGTCTGATATTTAAATTAAAATAAAAAACAATTTATTTCATTTTTCACTCGACGTTTCTTTGGCTTATTTCCAATTTCTTCAAGAGTTTTTTTTTTTTTTTATAATGCCCCTACTCATGCAGTGCATTGTATTGATCAGGAAAATAGGGTATGGGAAGGAGGAAAGAGTGAGTAGTGTTTGTGGATATTTGATTTAAATTTTTCTAAATTGTAAGTAACAGGGAAGACTTCTGCGGGAAGTTTGTTCCACATACGAATCGTTCGACTAAAAAAACAAATTTTCTGTGTAATGCGTTGTGCGAAACACAGGACAATCAACTACAAACGGATGTGCTCTACTAGATAAGCGAGTATTACGAATAAAAACTCGGGCTCGTGGAATAAGTTCACTTATCTCTTATTGGAATCACAGATCTTTACTTTATTGATGTCTTATTTTAGAACTACTTAAATTTTGGTTTTACTAGTGCACATAAATTGTTCACTTCTCCACCGAAAAATTCATTATTTTAAAAAACAAAGAATTATTTGTTTGCTTATTTTTTATAAGGCACGACAATGGTGGCTTTAAAATGAGGTATAAAAAAATCACGTTGCCTTAACCGTTTAAAGATATGGACGATTAAGATTAAGATTTGTTAAATTTCGATTTTTTGTCATATTTAAAAACACGATATTTCCAAAACCGTTAGATCTAACAACCCAAAACTTGTACGATGACTTACTTATATGACACTTACCTTCCATACCAAGTTTTGTTAAAATTGAAAGGGGCAGTGGTCAAAAATTTGATAATTTTTGATGGTTTTATATGAAATGAGTAATTTGTCCTTCAAAGTAGTTAAAAAGTAAAAAAAAAAATCCAGCCCAAAATTGAGTGGCACATCCGCGGTTTAAAGAATTATGAGGTCAACTATGTATTGACCGGTAAATATTATCATTACCAGGGACCGGAAGTTCGTGCAAATGCATGTTTTTCCTTAAGTTTGAAAATAGAGTAAACCAAATATCAAAGTATTTGAGTTTAAATGGCATCGATTTGTTAATGCATATTTAGCTATTTCGCGGACTCGCTCATAGGCTTTCGTCCAAATTTATAATTTATTTTGTACTGATTTATCCATTTAAATTGTTTAAAATATTTGTCAATTTAGAGTCTATTTGTTTGTACATTTTTTTTATGACGATCTGTGATGACGCTAATGTTCAACATGAAGTAACGTTTTGTTCTATGCATATTGTTGTTATCATATTTTTTGAAATTGCATCAAAGAGTATTACAAATAGGAAGTCTACACTTCCCACTCTTCTGAGCAACAAATAGCGAACTCGGGCAAGCAAATGAAAACATTTTTTTACACTAAAAAATAGTTGCAAAAAAATTGTTGTTTAAAACACTCACTTTATTTTGTTTATATTTTGGTTATTGTCTATTAAAATTTCATATTTTTTAACTTTATCCTGCTTATTTTATCGTTAATATTTGAAATAAATAAAAATTTTGTATGCATACTCGGTGCCGTGAATTTGCTTCACGAAAGAGAAGGTGAATGGAAATGAAAATATATACCAGTATTTTTTTTAATTATTCTTAAATAAATCGGAACAGAAAAAAAAAACACTTTAATAATTAATATAATGATAAATAATTAGTTTTTTTTTTGTTAAACTTTAAGTTTTCTGTTTGTAAACACTTTATTTTTAAACTTTCTTTATCGACTCTCACTTGAATTATCGCAGATTATCACATCTTCTTAAGGGAATTTTTTGGTAGAAATTACCGACTTTAAAAGTCTGCAATTGAAAACCCCCTGAATGCATTAAAAGAAATTTATATGAAATTTCCGAATTAATAAATTAAATTCATATTTTTTATTTAACATTTCGTTCAGTGTAAAGCTACACTGATTGCATTAATATAAAGAATTTTTTGAAATGTTTCATAAACAATTATAGCAAATTGCAAGGAGAAACCAAAAATATCTAGTGAAAATATTATTTCATTAAATAATATAATATCTAGTGAAAATATTATTTCAAAAAAATCGCAAGCCTCCACCTATAAACGTGCAAAACGTTCTATACATTGATAATCTGAACGAAGCACTAAGCACTTTACCCGACTGCAACTACGAACTAAAAGTTCTTAAAGATAATGAAGTAAAAATCCAACCTCTAGAATCTTTTCACTATACAGAAATAGTTAAACTTTTAAAATCTAAAGAAACTCAATACTATACATATAAACCGCAAGAGCAAAAAGGATTCAGAGTGATGTTAAGAAATACAGGTATCCCTCGATTTACGCGGCACGTTGGGACCGGAAGAAAACCGCGTAATTAAAAACCGCATAAATAAAGGTTCTATATCAATACAAAATTCTGTTTTGTGACCAGCAATATAATAAACCGCGCAAATTGAAACACTAACTTCATACAAAATTCAAATTTGGGACCGAAAATCCGTGTTAAAAGAAAAGCTTATTAATATAATATAATTTAAATTAAATTTATTTTATTTGTACTTTTCAATAGTTGTAACAAAATATTATTTGTAAAAATAGTATATTTAAACTAGATTTGAAAAAAATTCAAAATTTATAAATTAACAAAAAATAAGAAAAATTTTATAAAAAAAAATTCATTCCGGCTTTTTAAATCAACAAAACATAAATTAATAAAAACAAAACAAAAAATTCATAAAAAATATAAAATATTATACATATTGCTAATCTTCACAGATTTCGTCATAGTTAAAATCTTCAGTATCTTCGTCAAAGACTACTTTTTCAGAGTCTTTGTCATAGTTAACGTCTTCAAAATTTTGGTCACAAATAACGTCTTCGTCCACTTTAAAGAAGTCTGTTATGCGCTTTTGCTTTTTTTGCTGTTCCTGTTGTTTTAAAAGTTCTTCGTATGACGATTTTTTATTGAACACTGAAATAAATCTGATCGATTTGTACAAGGGTCATTATCAGTGGAAAATGTTATCAAATCCTGAGCCATTTGTATAAAAGTTTTTAACTTAGAAGAATCAAAATCTGGATTATCCTCACTATCACTTTCGTCTTCAGTTGATTCATCGGGGTCCGTGGCTAATTCAATGAGATCTTGTTCTGTCAATTCTGGAACATCATTTATCATCTCCAATATATCCTCATCCACAATGTTTTCAAATGTTCAGATGTTTCAATTACTTGTAGTATTTGAACAACTTCCGCTGTTAACGGAGTAACAACATTATCATTAGGAAAATCAGAACCACAGCAAATTGTTTATTTTTTATTACCTTTAAAGTTTTTTTATACTGCAAATTAAATTTAACCTCTTCTTTTTGCAAACAGCTGATAATGTTTAAAAAAAATGGTGTAATGCGCGCAATTAGAGGGTTGCCACTATTTTTAAATCGCGTTATACTAAAAACGCGTAAAAAAAACGCGTTATACAGAAAAATGGTCACTATTATAAAATCGCGTTATATCGAAACCGCGCAAATAAAGTACCGCGTAAATCGAGGGATACCTGTATGCATTATTTAACTGATAAAGACCAAATTAAAAAAGAACTTTATGAACTTGGCCACGAAGTTACACACATACAAAATTTATTACAGTCAGGCACAAAAAAACCCTTATCACTGTTCTCAATCGAACTTAAAACTAACAAACACAACAAAGATATATATTCTATAAACCACCTTTTACACTGTAAAATCAAATTTGAACCTCCACACCAAAAAGATCCTTACCACAATGTACAAATTGTCAGAAATATGGACACACAAAAAACTTTTGCACGAAAAGCCCGGTTTGCGTAAAATGTGCTGGAAGTCATAAAACTAGCCAGTGCCTCATAAAACAAAAAAGTGATCAAATAAAATGTGCCCTATGTGGCAAAAAACATACTGCAAACTATAAAGGTTGCAAAGTTTACAAAGAACTCAGAATAAAAAAATATCCCCCACTTAGAAAAAAAGAAAACAACGCCGAAAACGACGCTCAAGAAGACAATGAAATAAATCAAGAAAATCAGAACAATAATGTTCAAGAAAGACCTGAAAACAATCCTGGTCATATTATTACATATGCCCAAGCAACAAAAGCAAACCATACAGGTAATAAAACAAATATCCCCACAACCAGTTCTACTTTGAGTTGTAATACAAACAAAACAAATAACTCTACATCAAATTCTGTACAAACCGCTAATACTCAACAATCAAATAATGATATGCAAGACATCAAAGATATGATGAAACAGCTTATAACCCAAGTGTCTAATATGATGAATATAATCACAGTACTACTTTCAAAATTAGATGGGCAGACAAAATGATTTAAAGACTGTCCTTTGGAATTCGAATGGTCTAGGTCAACACGTCCTTGAACTAAAAACTTTTATATATAAAAACTCTATAGATATAGTATTAATATCTAAAACGCACTTCACACAAAAAAGTTACGTAAGTATACCTAACTTTACAATTTTTCAAACAAATCATCCAGATAACACCGCCCACGGGGGTACAGCAATAATTATAAAAAAACTCAATTAAATGCACTGAACTTGAAGGTTTCCAAAAAGATTACCTCCAAGCTACCTCGATACTTATTGAAGACTTGTTCGGCCCACTCGTGCTGTCCGCTGTATATTGTCCTCCTAAACACAACAATACTAAAATTGAATATATTGAGTTTTTAAAATCAATTGGTAACCGTTTCATTGCTGGAGGAGACTTCAACTCCAAAAACACATTCTGGGGCTCTAGAATAACTCTTACAAAAGGTAGACATTTATTTGAAGCAATCAGGGAAACTAACAGCAAATTTTTAAGTACCGGGGAGCCCACTTACTGGCCAACTAACTTACAAAAAAAACCTGATTTAATAGACTTCTTCATCACAAAAAATGTAAAACATGAGAATTTAAAGATAGAATCGTGCTTCGAACTATCTTCTGATCACTCGCCCGTAGTACTTAAATACGTAAGTAATGTTCTTCTTGCAACTCAAAATAAATTTTCATACAACAAAAAAACAGACTGGGAATGCTTTAGAGAAATTGTTGAAAAAAATCTTGAAACAAATATACCCCTAAAAACTAAAGATGAAGTGGAAAGCTCAATAGCATATTTTAATGACACTCTGTTGTACGCTGCAACTGACTCTACACCCATAATAACACAAAAATCAAACAATTATAGTATATCAGCATCTATCAAAGACAAGATAAAAGCAAAGCGAAAGCAAAGAAAAAAATGGCAATCGACAAGATCACATTTGGATAAAAGAATTCTAAACAAATTAACAAAGGAGTTAAAGGGCTTGTTAAAAAAGGACAAACAAGACAAGCTGAAAAGTTGTCTCGAAAACCTCGATGCAAGTAGGTCAACAAACTATTCATTATGGAGGGCTACAAGAAAAATCAATAATGCTATCATTCACCAACCACCAATTCAAAAATCTGACCTATCGTGGGCCAGAACTCATAGTGAGAAAGCTGAAGTACTAGCTGATCATTTCTATAAAACTTTTTCCAATCCGATGGACAAACAAAATTTTGTTCTGCCAAAAATCATTCCGACTACAAACTGTCAAATAAAAAATATTACTCTTAATGAAATTCAAAATGCTATTAAAACACGAATCGATGCAAACAAATCTCCTGGTTATAACAGAGTAACAGGTAAACTGCTAAAAGAACTACCAACAAAGGGTCTAATTTTTATCAGAAATATTTTTAACGTTATAATTACAATGAAATATTTTCCTAAAGTATGGAAAGTTGCAGAAATAATCACTATTGCTAAGCCTAACAAAGATGCCCCAAGGGCTACCTCATACAGACCAATTAGTCTATTACCACTTTTATCGAAATTATTTGAAAAACTTATTTTTGATCGATTAGAACACGTACTCAAAGATAGAAACCTTATACCAGCGCATCAGTTCGGCTTCAGACCCAAGCACTCAACTACTCAGCAAATACATAGAGTGACAAACAAAATCTCATCAGAAATTGATAATAAAAAATTTTGTGTGGCTACATACCTTGATGTAGCGAAAGCGTTTGACAGCGTATGGCATGCTGGCCTACTCTATAAACTGGAAAAGAATCTTCCAACGGATTTTTTTCTCATACTACAAAGTTATTTAAGTGACAGACACTTTTATGTAAAATATAAAGATGCATGTTCAAGAATAATTCAAATGGAAGCTGGAGTTCCGCAAGGCAGTGTTCCCGGGCCAATTCTTTACCTCCTGTACACAGCAGACATTCCTACCCCAACAAGAAACTCAGATATGATTGCAACATTTGCAGACGACACTGTCCTACTCTCATCAAACAAAAACATAACAACAGCTATATCAAACCTTCAACAATTGCTTGATAATACATTAAACTGGTTTAAAACCTGGGGTATACAAGTAAATGGTGAAAAAACAGTACAAGTATATTATACTAATAGAAAATTCAGTGGCTATCATCCAATAACGATAAACAATACTCCCGTTCTAAATGACAACAAAGCTAAATATCTTGGCATGATAATCGACTCCAAACTAACCTGGAAAGATCACATCATCAGTAAAAAAAAACGAAGTAAAGTACAAATTTGGACAATTATACTGGCTCTTAGGAAAGGATTCAGCATTATCAATTCAAACAAGCTGCTCATTTACAAAGCAATAATAGCTCCTATTTGGAAATATGGTGCAGAACTCTGGGGAACTGCAAGCAATTCAAATATAAAAATTATTCAGCGCGCTCAATCGAAAATACTAAGAACTATCATTAACGCTGAATGGTACATATCAAATGATAGCATACACCGTGACCTAAACGTCAGCACAGTCCAAGAGGTAATAAGAAATTCCAGCCTGAAACATACAATCCAACTTACATCTCATCTTAACAATGATGTCAGACAACTCCCCAATAACGAGCTCTCAGGCTCAAGAAGACTAAAGCGATGCACCCCATCAGAGTTAGTTTCCCGATTCTTGTAATCTTCCGCAATGTATTTTAATAATTTATTAAAAATTATTTCTTACCACTAACTTTAAATATAAGTTATCTTAAGTATTGATTTAAGATAATTAATACCCAAACTCTAAAACTAATTACTTTTTTGTCATATAAAGACAGGTGTAAATAAAACTGGGATGAAAAAAAAAAAAAATTAAATAATTTTATATGATTTATGATGTGAGCAAGATTATTCAAGTTCAAGATCATTTGTTTTTTGTTAAACAAAAACCGTGCAATGTTTATTTATTACTCAAAAAGTTTTTGCCCGCTAACTTATAGCAGACTTTATCTACTGACAGGTCCTTACATGTTATATTTCGCGTCACCGAAAATCATCAGAGAACCAATGTAGAAGGGCTAGAATATTCTACCCAAATTTTGAAGGAAAAAGATCAACGCTTTACCCGTATTGTTTTATTTACCCGATGAGAAGTAAAAAACAAAATTGGAAGAATTGAACTAATTCAAAGCAAAAACAAAACGCACGGTTTTTTGTTTAACAAAAAACAAATGATCTTGAACTTGAACTTGAATAATCTTGCTCACATCATAATTTATGATAAAAGATCGAAAAATAAACTTTTGGTTTTAATTTTTTAAAATTTGAAAGTAAAACATTTTATATACTTTTTTTTAATTAGTTGTCAAAAGAAAATGATCTATAGCCGAAAAATGCCCAAGGAGTTGGCCTATAAGCAAGGGTTCTCTCCGATCTTAATGAACTTTGAATATGTAATAGAGAAAAAAAAGTGACAAGTATTTTTTTTAGCGGTCCAATCTCATGTTCGGGAGTTGAAAAGTGGGGTCAAATATTATCCCATTTTTCTTTATTTCGATTTGTTTCAGAGAAATTTTAGACAAATTGGGTACCAATGAAAGAGCTTTCGAAGACCACTTAACTGGTATACGAAACGTGTCCGATAACTCTCAAGTATTTTTGTTATTAAAAAACGTGTTTTAAGTGATATTAAAGCTGGCGTTTTGTTAAAGGATTATAGTGGAATTAAGCTAAAAAATATGTGTATTAATGCCTATTAAATTCAATCGAGTGAGTGTCTGAGCTTTTTTTGAAATTCGTATTTGTTTGGCTTTTATGGGACTTTTTTCGAAGAGCTTTTTAACTTATATTTTAAATAAATGGCAACCCTAATATAGTCCTAGGCAAAATTGGTATAAAAATAAATAAATAAAATTTTGTTTTCTAGAGTACATTACAACTGCCTTCAGAAAATCTGAATTTCATTAGTTTCAGGCATGTTTTTATACAAAAATGTATTCATTTTGGCCCCTTCTTTTATCCCTTTAACGTAAGATTAGGCCGTTAAAAAAAATGTGTGTCCTTATTTTTTTTTTTTTTTTATTTAATATCCAAATTTCACTAAGATCGAAGAGAACCCACCGGGAGACTCCCTTGTTAGTTTTTTTATATAGCCCAAATAACAGGTGTATAGGCCCACGTTACGATACATGCTAACTTTTTTAATTGCGGTAAATAGGCGATATTTTTTGTAAAACATATTGAAAAATTGTTCAAAATAAACAAAATCAGTTAAAGTGATATGTAACCGCTTAAAAAAATAAAACTTGGAAAAAATAAGAAAATATATCAAAGGTCCAATATAGGGAACATTATAGAAATTGAATTTTTTACATTTTTGTTTAATTTATTATGTTTTTTATGGAATCAATTATTGTTATTAAAATTCTGAATAAAATTCTTACCGAACAACCATTTTAGGGAACAGGACACAATTGGGAACATGCCGTCATACTATTATAAAGGTTTGAAATCCGCTAAATCCGAATCTGACCTCAGAAATATCAAATTTTCGAAATATCTTAACCTAAAGCTTTAAAAAATTCGGGTTTTCGCTATAACATCTCTCAGTGAGCTTCATTCATAAAACTTTTTATGTCATCTGAAAGTCCTATCTGTTCGAATTCAGCGTGCAAAAAAACTTTTGAAAATTATACTCTAGTATCAGAATTGCAAAACTTGCTAAATGCTAACATTTACTTAACATTAAATTTATCTCACATCACGCTATATATGTAACGTTACGTTTCACACTATGAGTTGTAAAACAAAATCAAAAAAAGTTTTTTTATTTCAGCAAATTGTAAAACAAACTAAGAATATTACAAATCTATTAAAAAGTTTTATTAAAAATCTACTTATATTTTTGTCACATCATGCCACCCTTTTAATCTTTACTTATATTTAAGGACCATGTAGTTCTATTATTTACCTATTTTTATTAAATAAAGAGCTTCTTACGTTTTACACAAAAATATAATTTTTTTTTTTTTGTTTTTAATAATTTTTAAAATTTCTAGTTAAATGTTATGTGTTGGAAATTTATGGGTTAACCAATTCAAATACCTACTGTACATATAAAAGTAAATTCTTAAATCTAGTTCTCTTTTATGTTTTTGTATTGTATGAAAAAATATTTTTTATTTAATCAAAAAATAAACTTTAACTGCGTTAAAATTCTCTACAACAATGGTTATGGGCCCTCACCCATATACGTTTTAATTTTGTTGGTCAGATATTAAAATACATTTAATTCGGTTCGTCTGACGTTCGTTATTGCAAAATTAAAAATAAAAAATTGCTGTTTTGTGTGTTAATGGTGTTGTATGTTTGACGTAGAAAAATGTCGGGACAATCAGCTCAAATAGAAAAGCTTAACGGCGAAAATTATGCGGTGTGGAATATACAAATGAAAAGCCTGTTAGTAACGTTGGATTTATGGGATGCTGTTGAAAAACCAAATGTAAGTCCATCAGCAACTAGTGACACCATAAAAAAGGATATGAAGGCGCTTGCAACAATAACGCTGTGTGTAAAGCCTTCGGAAATAATCCACATTAAGGATTGTAAGACAGCTTCCGATGCATGGAATGTGTTAAGCAACTTATACAAAAGGGATGCTCCAGCACGTAAGGTCAATTTATTCAAGAAATTGGTAAGATTCAAGTTTTCGAAATCTGAAAAGTTTGCGTCGCAGTTAAACGAGTTCTGTACCGTGGTTGATGATTTGAAAAGTATTAAGATAGAAATGCCGGATGATCTGTTAAGTATACTTCTACTATGTAGTTTGCCTGAAGAGTTGGAGAGTTTTGTCGTAGCTATTGAAAGCCGAGACACGTTACCCAAACTAGAAGTATTAAAGGCAAAGATTCTTGAAGAAGAACAAAGACAAGGTGAGAAAAATGGTTTCAATTCAGAAAATGTTTTTACAGCAAATACACGCCAAGAACAACGAAATTTGAAAAAAGGTAATGTCAAGAATTTTAAAAATAATCAACAACAGAATTTTAATTCTAAAAATATGAATGATATAAAATGTTTTAAATGTGGCAAAAGAGGTCATGTTAGATCTCAATGTAAATCTTCTTGTAATAGTATGAATGAATCCTTTGCAATGGGTGTTAATGAACATTGTGGTAATGATGACAATGTGTGGATTTTGGACAGTGGTGCTAGTTCACATATGTGTCGTGAATCAAAATTTTTTTCTAAAATTCGAAAGGCATCACATAAAATTAGGCTGGCTGGTAATTACTTCGTAATGGCTGCAGGTATTGGAACCGTGGAACTAAAATCTAATTGCAATATCAATATTTCTTTGCAAAATGTCTGGTATGTACCAAAATTACATTCTAATTTTTTATCAGTTAGTAAAATTGTCGATGCTGGTTATGTTGTGAAGTTTGAAGGAAAAACATCAGTAGTAAAAAATAAACAAAATAAAATATTTTTTTCGGCTAAAAAGAAAAACGACATATATCATGTAAATTTTAAACTGAATACCCAATTGGAAAACTTAAACATGGTTGAAGAAAGTTCAAATAATTTGAAAAAGTGGCATGAACGTTACGGTCATTTAAATGTTAATGACTTATATCAATTATCTAAAATGATAGTGTACGTGGTTTAAAGGTGAATCCTTCAAAAAATTTTAAATGTTCTACTTGTGCAGTTTGTAAAATTCATGCCAAAAGTTACAATAGTTATTCAAAAGTATACACAACAGATGTGTTGCAACTTGTACACACGGATCTATGTGGTCCTATGAGAAGTAAATCTCAAGGGGGTGCTAAATATTTTATTTCATTTATCGACGATTATTCACGATACATTGTGATTTATTTTCTAGAAAAGAAGTCAGATGCGTTTCAAGTTTTTAAAAAATACAAAGCTGAAATGGAAAACATGACTGGTCGTAAAATAAAATGTATCAGGAGTGATAATGGATTGGAGTTCGTAAATAAAGATTTCTCAAGGTTCTTAACGGAAATGGTATAGCTCACCAAACTACATGTCCATATTCACCACAACAAAATGGGGTGGCTGAAAGAGCCAATCGAACCTTGGTTGAGATGTCTCGCTGTTTACTAGAAAAAGCTAAATTGCCTCAATATTTATGGGCTGAAGCAGTAAATACAGCGTCCTATATCCGTAATCGTTCATCTACAAAAGTTTTAAAAGATAAACTCCATATGAGTTATGGGTTGGAAGAAAACCTTCGGTCAAGCATTTCAAGACTTTTGGATGCGAAGCTGTTGTTTTACAAAAAGGAAAAAATATTGGCAAGTTTGAGCCAAAAGGTGTTAAAATGGTGTTCGTCGGATATGAAGCTTATACTAAAGGATATAGATTGTTTGATTTGAAAAATCGAAAAATGTACAAAGCAAGAGATGTTATTTTTTTCGAAGAAAAGTTTACGGGTGAATCAAATAAAGATGATAAAACTGCAGATTTCTTTTACGCAAATTTTGAAAGTCATAGTGACAATAACGCAAATAGTAGTGATTATGTTGAACAAAATACTCAATCTGAAGTTGGTAGTGATGATATGTCTTCAGTTGAACGAAGTGAATTTGAAGGATTTAGTGATGTCGAAGATCAACCTACAATTCCAGACGTCGAAAGTGATTTAGTAAATGTAGATTTGCAAGAAACATATGTTGATGAACCAAATGGTACAGGTAAACGTGTTCGTGGCCGTCCTCATATACAACGAACTGGTGCAGTTGGTAGACCAAGAAAGGTGTATGTGACTGATTCTGGTCCACAGTTTTTAAATGCTGTAATGGAAAATCCTGAAACCTTAAAGGAAGCATTGAACTCAAAGAATGCGGATCAATGGAAAAATGCTATGCAACGTGAGTATGATTCTTTAATTAAAAATCAAACTTGGGATTTGGTAGACAAACCAAAGAACAAAAACGTATTAAGCTGCAAGTGGGTTTTTGCTTTAAAGCAAAAAGCAGATGGTTCCATTGAAAAATTCAAGGCAAGATTGGTAGCTCGTGGTTGTGCTCAAAAGTACAACGTTGATTATAAGGAAACCTACGCTCCGGTCGTACGTCATTCTACTATTCGGTTAGTACTTGCGTTGGCTGCTAACTATGGATTGCTGGTTAATCACGTGGATATTGTCGCAGCGTATTTAAATGGCGACTTACATGACGAAGTATATATGAAGCAACCTCCTATGTTTGAAAATGAAAAATATCCTGAAAAGGTTTGCAAGCTAAAGCGTTCATTGTACGGATTAAAGCAGGCAGGTCGAGAATGGAACGTAAAAGTAACAAAAATTTTAATTCAAATGGGTTTCCGAAGATGCAAAACTGATAATTGTGTATACATTCAGCGGGAGAAGAACGATGTTAATATAATAGCTTTGTATGTTGATGATTTGTTACTGGCCTGTTCATCCAATCAACAAATGAAAAACATCATAACAAATTTAAATCAGCATGTAGAAGCGGTTGATCGTGGTGCAATCTCATTCTATTTAGGAATGGAGATTGAGCGGGAGGATAGAAGTGGTGTTATTTCTATTCATCAACAACGTTATACAGAAGAATTGCTAAAACAATGGGGTATGTCGGAATGTAAACCGGCTTCAACTCCAATGGCTTCTGGTACTGTATTGGAAAAGTGCAATAATGAAAACTGTCAAGTTCTTTATGATGTTAAAAGCTATCAGTCGTTAATTGGTGGACTGATGTATCTGTCCGTTATCTCAAGACCAGATATTTCACATATTGTTTCTCGTCTGGCTCAATTTTCATCGCATCCACACAATGAACATTTTGTGGCTGCAAAGCATCTGCTAAGATATTTGAAAAAGAATCCAAAAGGTACTTTAACTTATAGTCCAAATAATGAAAAGTTAATATGTTTTACAGACTCTGATTGGGGTGCAGACACTAATGATCGCAAATCCTACAGCGGTTATGTTTTGTTTTTTGGTGGTAGTCCTATTGCTTGGGAATCTAAAAACAAAATGTGGTTTCTCTGAGCTCA
This sequence comes from Delia radicum, assembly GCA_021234595.1. Lineage (NCBI taxonomy): Eukaryota > Metazoa > Arthropoda > Insecta > Diptera > Anthomyiidae > Delia > Delia radicum. Next base: position 92,089,662 of record CM037855.1, read on the forward strand.
ATGGAGGCGGAGTATATAGCTATGTGCCAAGGAACAAAAGAAATTATTTTTCAAAGAAGTTTTTTGCAAGAGATGGGTTTTGTTCAGTGTAGTGATCCTGCAACAACTTTATGTTGTGACAATCAAGGTGCTCAGTTTTTGGTGAAGAATCCCACAGTACATAAACGTAGCAAACATATTGATATTCGTTTTCACTATATTCGTGATAAATATCTTGATGGCAATATTGATATCGAATATGTGGCTTCATCTGATAATGCAGCTGATATTTTAACAAAATCTCTTACTAAAGAAAAACATATTAATTGTTGTAAATTGTTAAATATTTGTTTTTAAATGTAAAATTTGTTTAATGTAAAGGTACTTGAATTGAGGCGGAGATTGTTGGAAATTTATGGGTTAACCAATTCAAATACCTACTGTACATATAAAAGTAAATTCTTAAATCTAGTTCTCTTTTATGTTTTTGTATTGTATGAAAAATATTTTTTATTTAATCAAAAATAAACTTTAACTGCGTTAAAATTCTCTACAACATTATGGCTCGCCGGGTTGCTCCAAATTTTACGTAGTCAATTGTTAGAGTGTTAACAAATTATAATTTATATGCAGAGTAACCGGCGTCTTCGTTTTTTTTCTTGTGATCAGATACGGACATAGGGAAATAGCAATTTATCTTCTTGCATTTAAATGCATATCGCTCAATTACTTCAAGACTGTCATAAGTCAAAAAATCCGATTTTTGAGTTAGTGATGCAGATTTATTAGTTATATCATGTTTTATATTGTGTAAAAATTTCATATTAATATCATGTATACTTTTCGTGACAGAGGATAATATATTTTATATTTTCTTTAAAGTTTGTGCAAAGAGTATATACTTCATAGAGAAACTGTGCTACTCATGGGTCTCTCGATAATTAGCGAATTCGCACACAACTCTGACTAAGAGAAAAATACATTAAAACCCCCTATTTATAAAAAACGTGACCAAATAAATAGAGAAAGGGTCGAGCGAGGCAGATATGGATTGAAAACTTTAAACTCGTTGTCTGCAAAATCGTGTTTTTTTGAGTTATGTCAGCAGTAAATGAGTGATATATTTTTTTTTTATTTTCTATACGAACAACATTTATAAAATTTATAAAAAAAATTATGTTTTCCTTTGTTGTTACCTCATTGAACCGTACGACCGTAGCGTAACGCGACAATGTAACTCGGAAATGCTCATATGTGAACATTTAAAAAATAAAATTTTAAAATATTTGGTAGACATTCACCGTAGTAAGTTTTTGTTAAACTAACTTTCGCAAATATTACCTTTTTGACTGAATTTTGGTACACGTAATTTTTTAAGTTATTTATATATTATACTAAAAGATGAACTCATGTGTAATTTTTTTTTAGCTATGGTTTCATATACATTTTAGGCACAGTTCGCGTGTTCCCATGGATCCCACAAAAACGCTTTGATCGATTGCGAAATGGTATGACAAATTGTGCAAATATAGTAAAAACCGAGAAGAAATTTTTAATGCTAAATATTTATTAAACAAACCTGATACCTAAATATTACCGAAGATCTTATCAGTATTTACCATAAATAAATTAAGAAAAAATATCTAATTTTTATGTACAAAAAACTTCCTTAAAACATGCAAAACTTTAGTTCAATATTGGGAAAAATCTCGCACATAAGTGAAAAAACTTTGTACGCTATTGAAATCAGCGTGTCCGTGTATTTAGGATACTTGGTCGGTACTATTGTTTTCGACTTAAGTGGTCATTCTATAAAAGTAGAAATTATTTAACTTACCCCCCGATGTTTCTAATGGCTCATCAATGTTATTATCTCGACTAGCAAACAAACCTTTATTAATTGATTTTTTAGCCTGAGGTCGTATAATATTTGATGAAGATACTACCGATGAATTATTAAAACGCAGTGGTCTATTTTGTGTAGAATTAACTAAAACAAATTAATAAAATAATGAAAATAGGCTCTTACAAAATCAAATATAGAAAATATATTTACCTTGTTGAGACACGGATGGTATTTCAGTGTTATTTGATTCAGACAATTGAGAACTCATATATAAATCAAGTAACCAATCGAGAAATTGTTGTTGATTTATGGCATTATGATTAATATTAGCAATGCCAGCATTGCTTGTTTGTAATAGACTTAGCAACATAGTACCAAATATTTGCCATAATTCATTAAAAGCGGTGGCCGATAATTGTCCAAGAGCAGAATTTGAGGTAGCATTAAATAATGTTAATATAGCATTTGGTAAATTATTTTGACTATTAATATTAGAGTGGATCGAGGTTGAAGTTTGACTAATATTATTCATACGTGAACCATTTGAAGACATAGCTGAAGTAGTGACTGATGTTGGTATGGGAGATGGTGAAGGTGTGTTCAACTCTTGTTTAATGCCCGTCGATGTAGGTGGTAAATAATCTATTTTACGTCTTATATTACACAACATAGTACAAGTTCCAGTAGAGATAAGCGTATTTAAAGGCTTTTTTGTTTCCTTTCTTAATGGGGAATCTTCTAATGGTGTTACTGATCTTATATCAGCCCATTTACAAAATACATTTAAAATATCATTAATAGGTGGTATGGATTTTGATTCTGGAAACATTGTTGAGACATGTCTTTGTAGAACTTTTTCTGTATTCGTTTGTCTGGTAATCATTGTACTTATATATTGTGAAGCTTGGTCACGACTGGCAACCTGACATTGTATAGATTGTTCTCTTAAATCTGATCTCCTAATAGGGGGATGTTTTTCTGAATTGTTGAAAGAATCGTCGGGCAAAAGTTTACTTTGTGTATACTGTTCTTTCACTTCTGGTTTACATTTAGGGGTAACATGTTGGACCTCTGTATTTGAACATTGTACAGAAGCATCTTTTGTTTTAGGCTTAGAACTTCTTGGTTTCTGTTTTTGTGGACTTTTAATTATTGGCAATTTCAATTTCATCCTCATGCAATATTGTTTTAATTCCTCAACTAAACATTTGTCTTGAAAATACTTTAGACAATCATCTGCTTCTAGTCTTTTAACAATTCTTATGAATTTTATTACCAAATCATCATAATCAATTGGCCTACCCTCATAGTTAGCTAAACGTGCTTCCAATTGAGCGTATTGCATAGTTTTACTTGTTAATTCTATGTCAATTTTATCATATTGTTGTTTGAAATGAATAAAATTTTGTTTTATTTCTTCATTTTGTTGCTTTTCTTCATTGTACAACTGTTGTACTTGTTTGGCTGACTTTTGGAAGTCTTTTAATTGTTTTTGTAATTCAGAGTTATTAAGTTTGAGTGTTTCAATTTCCCTAACCAATTCATCAACATGGGCAAGTTTTTGGGCTATCTCCAATTTCTTTTTATGTGATTTTTTCTTTGCAAATGTAATATCCACTTTATTAGGGACAAGTGGAGTTGGTAGTCTTTCCAATTGTTGTTCACGTCTGGGTGGTGTTGTTAAAAAATCGAGATTTATATCTTCCATTTCTATAGTTTGGTACTTTTGCTTGTGTTTAAACAAAATATTTTGTATAAAAATCATACAATTAATAAAAATCATATAATTTATTTAATAAGAATTTCACTTGGTATACATTTTGAAGTAAACATTTAAAACTTTATGAGGAGTTCACGTATAATTTTTATAAACGTTTATAATTTTGTTCACATTTTTAGCGCAAACACAAATTTTTACCAAAATATAACACGAGTGACAGACAAACTGTCAAAAAGCCGAAAACATGCTTAGGGCCACTGTTGCCAATTTAGCTATTTTACTGTTAAATCTAGCGATTTTTAAAGGCATAAAAAATGAGAGGCATTTAAGACGATATGGAATAAACACACAGAAAAAAACTGAGGGAATATTATCGAAGTGCTTAGTAATTATACAACTATATAAGTGTCAAGTTAGTTTTACAAATTTCTTGTAAAATGAATGCATTTTTTAGAATTTTTTTACTAGGCTTGTATATATTTTACAAAAATATGTAAATATTTTACTAGAACTTTGTAAAACTAACTTGAAACTTATGTAGTTGTATAATTACTAAGCACTTCGATCATATTCTCCCAGTTTTTTTTCTGCGTGTCGCTTTTCGTGAGAAATGTAACGTTTTTAACGTTTTCTTTACGTTTTTAAAAATTATTCGACTTTGTTTTTAATCTTTTACCACTTAGGTATTAGAATAAAGAACAAAAACGAGAAGTTATGCTATAACATTGCTTGTGTATGTATACCTTCATACTAGAAATTATATTGTACAACTCCTCGAATATCTTTTTTATTCTATTTCCATATGCGGTAATAAAAATTAAACTAAAGAACAAAATCGAAAAATTACAAAACTTGCAAAAACAGTGTATGGCTACCTTTAAAAACATTTTGAAAAGTTCTATAATTTTAGCGATTTATCGCAAAATTTTAGAATTTGAGGTTTTTCACAATAAAAGCTAATAATGAAAGCGAAGAAGTTTTCACATACATTTTGTTTCAAACGTTAAATGTATCCAGTAGTCCAGCGTATTTTTGCATTTCATACATCCCACACATTTTACAAAAACCAACCATTCCTGTGGTATCAGAAACAACCATTGCAGCGGCATACAGTTTCAGACAGTTTCACGGGCCTTTTATTGCAATTTCTTAATTTTGAGATATTTATTGAAAAAAATATAAACTTCTTGTACATATGAGAAAAAAATCCCTTTTTTGATTGCCGTATTAACATATGGTGTTTATATACATTACACAGTGAAGTTTTATAGTTTTCTTTTACAACTTAGTGGAAAAACCATTTACTATCTTGACTAACTACTACCTTGACAGCTTTTAAATTTTACTATGGAAAGTTACAAAAAAAACTTAGGTAAGATACAAAATAGAACACATTGTGAAATATTTTAGATTTCAAAAGAAATGACACATGTAATGTATACTTGCACTGCGGGTAGTTTATAACTTCTATCAACTTTATATAAAAAAAAAAATTACAAAGTTGGCTTCGATATTATTACACTAGTTTATTTTTAGCGTGTATATTTAGCAAATTGTGATAAATAGTTTATATAGTTTTAGTGCATTCTATTTTTTTAACTGCATTTTAGTTTACACCAAACATGCAACTCTGTCGGAAAGAATGAAAAAGACAATAAAAATGACAAAATTCACCACAAAGTTGTCATTCGTTTTGTTCATTTATTCGGGTTCACGTCAAATCGGTAGCGTAGAAAATAAAATTCATTTCATTTTTGTTTTTTCCAAAACCCTCATCACACAACTTTTGCAGTCAAATACAATATAAAATTACTATTTTTTTTTACATAATTCTCTCAAATAAATAATTAAAAATTTCAAGTATATTTGATTAAAAGTGCAAAATTTTAATAAAATTTATTTTGGACTTAAAAAACGAAGGAGTATAAATCTTTCGAGGAGCAACATCCACTACGACTGACAGCACAGAAATACCACCAACAGAAGTTAATATAAAATATTATATGCAAAAAAAAAAAAAAAATAACAATAAAAATTGTTTTTTTTCTAACATTTGCCAGACAAAGATTTGTTTTGTAGGATTTAATTTGTGATTGAAAAATACAATTATAATAGTTATTAAAAAAATTTTTCTAAAAGTGCTAAAGACTGATAAATTCTAAAAAAAATTGAACATAAAATAAATTAAGAATTGTTAAAAAATTAACTTGAAAAGACGATTAAAATTTAAATCATAATAATAAACAAATAATAGTGACATTTAATTATTTATTATAAATAAACAAAAACAATATAATAATGACCACAAATCTTCGTCAGATTCCTTTAACATGCAGTGGCCATACTCGCCCGGTGGTGCATTTGGATTTTAGTGACATTTGTGATAGTGGCTACTTTTTAATATCAGCGTGTAAAGGTAAGTTATTAACTATTTTCCTTTTTTTTCTCATATTAACAAACTGCAGTTTAAGAATACCCCCCCCCTCACAGTGGGGGATTTGAAAAAATAATTATGGTTATAAATCTGACCATAAACTAGGGCAAAAGTGCAGTTTATGGGGCGTGACGAAAAAAAAATATGACCCCCTCCGGAATAAAAAAAATTTTTTTTTGTTCTGGAGTTAAGGGGGCCGGGGCCCCCTTTGGCCCCAGGCCCTAAAAACTGATACACCACCGAATATACAAGTATGGGTATTCAAATTTCTCCCGATTCCAAAAATAGTATTATTTTTTTGGATAAGTGAACCAGGGCGGCAACCAGAGCCATTTTAAACCCCCAAAAGGGGGTAAAAAAAAAAAAATGCAAATGTTAATGAAAAAAAATATGACATAATGCGTTGCATTATGATGTTGTTGATTTTTTGAATTTTAAATGTTTGACTTTTTGTTTGCTGTATGAAGTGATACATTTCTTTAGGGTTTTTTTTTTTTGAAATTTGAAATGTAACGTTTGGCCCCCAGTCCCTAAAATGAAAAAAATCACTTTAATCATTACACATTTTTGCAAATATTAATTTAACTGCAACAATATTGAAAATCCTTGCTTTATAAAGTTTTTCTCCGTGGCGGCCTGCGGCCGCTCTTAGGGTTTTTCTCCTCCATAGGACGCGGCAGGTGGCTTCGCTGACTAAAGTTTCCCTGCGCGCGTCACACTAGGGAAGATAATGAGACGATTTTTTCAAAAAAATTTCATTTTTTGTTTTTAAATAATTAAAAAGTGATCAGTTTTTAGGGCCTGGGGGCCAAACGAGGCCCCAAGGCCCTAAAATCGCGCGATTTTTTCAAAAAAATTTTATTTTTTTGAATAAATTGAGTAAAAATAATATCATTTTGAAATCGGGAGAAAATTTCGTTTGATTTGAGTACCCATACTTGCATATTCGTTCGAGTATCACTTTTTAGGGTCTGGGGGCCAAAGAGGGCCCCGCCCCCTTAACTCCAGAACAAAAAAATTTTCTTTTTTTATTCCGGAGGGGGTCATATTTTTTTTTATTAACATTTGCATTTTTTTTTTACCCCCTTTTGGGGGTTAAAAATGGCTCTGGTTGCCGCCCTGGTTCACTTATCCAAAAAATAATACTATTTTTGGAATCGGGAGAAAATTTCCTTTGATTTGAATACCCATACTTGTATATTCGGTGGTGTATCAGTTTTTAGGGCCTGGGGGCCAAAGGGGGCCCCGGCCCCTTAACTCCAGAACAAAAAATTTTTTTTTTTTATTCCGGAGGGGTCCATGTACTTTTTTTTTTAATTTCGTTACGCCCCATAAAGTGCACTTTAGCCTAAACTAGAGATGGTCACGTGAGTTAATTCTGACTCACGCTTTTGAGAGATAAATTTTACTCACGCACAATCACTCACTAGATTTTTTCTACACACACTCACGTTAGTGAATTTTAGTAAATTCACAAAATAAAACCTGACCGGAAAAATAAAAATCCGATTAAAAAAGTTATTATGATGCTTAATATAATCATATTAGCATCGATAGTGTTCTAAAGGGTGATTATTTAAGAGCTTTCGGAATTGATTTAAGAAAAAAAACCGAATTTAGAAAAATATATGAAATCTTTATTTGAGTCGATAGAACGGTCTATATAATTCAATGTTTAAAGATGATTTCATTAATATGTACGCTGGTTCCAAATTTTTCGCATACTCTCTCCAACATATCGGCCGGTATCTCACGAATAAATTCTTTAATATTGTCTTCCAGTGCGTCAATCGTTGCGGGCTTATCCCTATAGATATGAGTCTTAACATAGCCCCACAAAAAATAGTCTTAAGGCGTTAAATTGCACGATCTAGGCTGCCAATTGAACGGTTCCAAACGTGAAATAAACTGTTCACCGAACTCGCCTCTCAATTGGTCCATTGCTTCCCGTGCTGTGTGGCATGTGGCACTGTCTTGTGGAAACCACATTTCAGCCAAGTCCAGCTCTTCCATTTTGGGCAAAAAATAATTTGTAAGCACCGCACGGTAGCGCTCGCCACTCACAGTAACGTTCCTGCCTTCGTCGTCTTTGAAAAAGTACGGTCCAATGATGCGACCGGCCCATAATCCACACCAAACAGTGCATTTTTCAGATGCATTGGCAGTTTTTGCAATGCTTCTGGCTGTTCTTCACACCAAATACAGCAAATTTTGCTTGTTCACGTATCCATACAACCAGAAATGAGCTTCGTCGCTGAACACAATTTTCCATAAAAAAGTGGATCTTCATCCAACTTTGCCAGCGCTTATTTACCAAAAGTTAGTAGTTGTGGTAGGTCGTGTGGCTTCAATTCTTGCACCAGCTGTATTATAAAATGTTTTACACCCAAATCCTTCCGCGTAGTGGAGTAACAGAGGCCCAATTGCTGCGAACGGCGCCGAATCGATAATTCACTGTCATCAACAACACTGGCGGATACAGCTGCGATATTTTTCTCTGTCCGCACTCTACATATTCGTTTTTTAGTCGAAAGATTCGTATGTGAAACAAACTTCCCGCAGAAGTCTTCCCAGTTACTTACAATTTAGAAAAATTTAAATCAAATATCCACTACACTACTCCCTCTTTCCTCCTTCCCATACCCTATTTTCCTGATCAATACAATGCACTGCACGAGTAGGGGGCATCCCCTGAGTATTGGTTAAATTAAAAAAAAACCGAGCATGAATTTTGATAATAAAATTCAATAATCTGCCAGCGTTGTTCGTTTGTAAGTCGATTCATGGTCAAATTATAGACCAAACTGAACATGTTTAACAGTAACATGTTACACGAAAACAGCTGAGCTGCCAAAAACAATGTTTCCAAAAATAAAGTTGCTAAAAAATCACCCTTTACTTATGTCTGTTTATATCAAATTTTATAGAATTATATATAATTATATATTTTATATAATTATATATAATTATATATAATTATATATAATTATATATATAATTATATATAATATATAATTATATATAATTATATATAATTATATCCACCAATTTCCGTATTTAATTATATATAATTTGATATGGCTTATATAATTTTTTTCAATCGGATAGGCACAAAAAAATTTTTATTTTTTCTTCACAATTTGTCGCGATTTTAAATATTCCAGATATTTTTGACTCTGGGGATGAGCGCTAGAGGAAGTGCAGCACTTTCGACCTAAGCGACTAGGTCATCTTAAGCCTCATTCTAAACCACCACCCACAAGAAACTCAAGGTTTTGATCAGGTATATATATCAACCAACCACAGAAAATCGGTGTTAATGATTGCCCGAACAAAATCAGTTATTTTCGTCTTTTCTTATAAGTTTTTACCAACAGCTTTAAATCTTTAAAGCGTTTTATTTGTCAGGATTGTCAGTCCAACTGCTGATGTTACCATTACTGGGAACGAATTGGGAATCCGGCATGTATATTAATATTTAAACACTACATATTTTAGTTGATTGTTTTCTTATTAGATTTTACATTTCCTGGTACCTGAATGTTTGATTTGAAATTTTAATTATTTTGTACAATTTGTTGTCCCTATTTCTTATCCACACTCGGAAAAGAGGTTTTATATTATTTTTTAATGTTGTTTTTCTAAATTACAACAACAGACTTTAAACTATAACGTAAAATGAAAAGTGGCTGTGGTACAATAATCCAAAAATAATATTGATTGTTTTCCCCCAAAATGTATGTGTTAATTTTTACTTTAAATTAATTATTTGAATTCACACCACTGTATACTCCATTAAACTATGACCATAATTTAATTTGCAATTTATTGTTGGCCATTAAGAACGTTTTGTACAGATATGCACATAAAGACAAATTTTTCAATTTGCCAACTGAAATTGGGCTAGTACGACTCAAATTCAGTTATTGCGAATTTCAGGCGGTTGGCACAACTTTACTTTAGTTCTCACAACAAAGTTCGGTTAATTCAACAGAATTTTAGTTTCAACACCCATAATATTCAGAAATATAATGTAAACATCGTTGTAAGTTAATACCATTAATATACTCTTTTCAATTCGCTTAGTACTTTATTTCTCTGTGAATGATAGGTCTATTTTAGTGGCAGATCTAAATGCAAAGCATCATAAGTAGAAATTAGAGATTGTACAAAAAAGCGCTGTCAAAGCGTTTGTTTTCGATTGTTACCAAAGTAAAAGCATTTTCAGAGCGTTCAGAGCCAACGGTGTGGAATAAAAGCGAATATTTTATTTTCAATAATAGTATAAACAATGGTTTCTTCTCAAAGGCTGGGAAAGTTTCTAAAATTTGTCAAATTCCGAAGGGACCTAATAATTGTGAATTGAGAAATGTTAGACCAAATTCTCTTCTATCAAATTTAGGAACGATTTTTTAAAAGTTGATTCGAATAAAGATGGACTAAAATATATATTGCACACCATCAGTCACTAATCACACTTTACGGAAATTTCAAAATGATGTCGTACAAAATTTAAGGGAAAAGAGGTGTACGGTTGCAGATTTAATATTTTATTTAAATTGACAATATAAGTGAAGTACATTACCATGTTAATTTGTAATGAAACTTGATTAAAAAACATTTATAAATAACAAGTAATGTTAAGTTTATAGTATATATATATATACAGTTGCGGTCATAAAAATAGTAGTGCCCATAATGAATTTAGAAAAGCTGAAACCCGAATTACTGCAGTATCAAAAAAAATTTTATGTACGCGAAGAGAGTAATTTGGTAGTTATTTGCGCTGCAAATTGTTTTTCAATCGGCCCACTACTTTTCTTTTAATTGTAATTTTTTCAAAATTATCATATTTATATTTATTCGGTCATAAAAATAGTAGTGATTCTAATAGTATTCTTAAAAAAAGTATCTATAAAAGCGAATAATCTAAAATAAAATCATATGATTTTCTTTTTTATTACTAACTGCAAAGTAAAACAGCCATCACTTTTATACAGAAGTACAAAGAACTTCAACTTCAGCCTTTTCTAATGCTACGTGATTTAAAAGTCATTTTAAATCCAACTTTTTTAAAATAAACAATTGAAAGATATCTTCTCTAATATAGTAAAAATATATGAAGACCAAGAAATGCCCTAATGCTTAAAAAAGACACATGCAAGACATACATATTTGATTTAAACACTTAAATTTTCAATTTATAACGAGCTTTCAACCTCCGTATATTTACAAAAATAAAGCAAATCAAACATATTAGCTAGGTTGATACTAGTATTTCGATCTGGCTAAAGATCTCATCAGAACCCGAAGTTTTAGAAAAGCTAGAGCCTCTATAATAGGCAGAACTTTAACAAAAAACCTATTAATAATCAATTTTGCTCCATTCTTGTCTTCTTAGTAATCAAGCACGTGGTTAGGTCTTTTCGTAACAAGCATCATGACGTTACTAAACTTTGAAGACCAAAAATGTTCTATTTATATAAAAAAATTTTAGTGTGTACTCTGGCTCAAGTAATATTTTTTACAGTTATATTAGTTTTTTGTTTTTATATACATCGAGATTATTTTTATGTTATTTTTAATTTATAAATAAAGCAAATCAAACATATTAGCTAGGTTGATACTAGTATTTCGATCTGGCTAAAGATCTCATCAGAACCCGAAGTTTTAGAAAAGCTAGAGATTGTTCTTCCAGTAAAGATCCGTTCTTACAAAAGAGACTAGAATTCCTAATTATTGGGATTCCAAAAAGACTATTGTTTCCAAAAAACCAACTTTTTTGAGAAACTGGGTTTTCGGTTAACCGAATTAGAAAAACCCGGTTCATCGGTTAACCGCCCTTAATTAAATCGTCACTTTTCTTACTAAAAAATTTCCGACATGCAAAATCGCCTTTCAACGTCTCTCGGCTTCCATTCATATGGGACCCAATTTCCTTGCTTTTGAATGAATCCCAATGCTGTTGAACGTAGGGAAATGGCTTGTTGTGTGACTCCCAATGATATTGCAAGTTCTTCTTGCGTTTGACAACAATCTTCGTGGAGTAATGCTTCCAAATCCAAATCCTCATCTTCAAACTTTTTCTTCTGACCAGGCCTCTCCTTGTCTTCTGTGTCGAAATCACCTTTTTTGAATCGCGCAAACCATTGTTCACAAGTTTTTTGAGTTGGTGCATGTTGACCGTAAGCTTCTACCAACAATCGATAACTTTCAGCAGCCGTTTTCTTCAAATGAAAGAATTGCCCCGCAAAACATATTTTTTAGGCACAACATTCGACATTATTATAGTGATTGAAAAAAATGTGTGTTTACACTTTGGCGTCTATCGAATACTGAATTATAATGAGAGATGTTCACCCTACAAAATACCATATTTGTTATTATTGACACAAACCATATGTGATTGTTATGCCATATGTTGTCCAAATCGACATTATTAACTTGTATACCCATTTTAAGGCAATTTTTCTTTCTTCTTAAGTGCCATATCGAAGGGTTTGAAAATTGTAGAAATTGTAATTTGGTTATCTATCGGAATAGTTCCAAAGTAATCGCAAGGCAATTATATATAACTAAATATATTTGAAAAGTCCTTACACAAAAATGATTATAAATCTAAATATAAAGAATTTTTGGAAGTTTTTGTATCCACAAACTGGGGCAACTAAGGGATTAAGTTAAGTGCCCTCTATGACTTAGATTAGACTAGAGTGGCACAATGCACCGCGACCAGAAGTTGGTATTTTGTGCTGCCAACAAATACACCCTATAGGTTTAGGCTCCCTACGAAGCCAACTATCCTACCAGGTAAACAATTTCAAACGTCCGATGGCGTCACTATTCGACCACCAAAATAACGCACCCTCCTGTCGGACATTTGCAGAGAACATGCTCTGAGGTCTCGGGTTCCAATTCACAAAACCTGCACGTATCCGTAGAGGATCGTCCCATCTTGTACAATTGATACCTAAGGCCACAGTGTCCCGTAAGGTAACCCGTCACGGTCCTTAGTTCGCCCCTCGTCATAGACAAGAGTTTCCACGACCTCTCCCCAGAGGGAGATAGAAACAGCCTCGCCTGTCGCTGCACAGGCGATCTGGCCCAATAGGCTCCAAACTCCGACTCCCTCCATCTTCTGAGCCTCTCTCTAACACACCCATTGGGTACGCCATAGAAGGGTTCAGGGCCAATGAATTGTCGACGAGCTCAGCAGTTGGCCAACCAGTCAGCCCGTTCGTTGCCCTCATGGCCAGGAACCTAGCCCAGTGTCAAGGAGTTGTTAAGTCCGAGACGATTTAGAGAGTCAATACATTCTTTAACCAGACCCGACGACACATCTTAAGCCCTCAAGGCACCAAGTGCCGCCTGGCTGGCAGATAGAAGCCCTCTATGACTTATTAAAGTTTCATTAAGAGCTGAGTGTTCACCCAGCTCTGTTCAAGGATTTGGTCCAAATAACTAATTTCTAGTAAAAAGGTTGGAAATGTATATATTATTAGTGTTTACATCTGTTTCTGACATACTCTTTCTTTAAATTCTTTCAAAAATTATACTACTATTTTTATGACCGATTACATTTAATGAAGTCAAGTTAAATTCGAAGTTATGTACATCATCATAGGGTGTATTAACTAAAATACACCCACAAAATGGAAAATGGATTATTTTTGACAAAATAAAAATCAAATGATCTAAAACGGAGATAAAAATTATATATGGCACCTCATTAAAGAACAATGGTAAAAGTACTACTATTTTAATGACCGCAGCTGTATATATTTAGTAAAATAATAGTATGCACACACTTTATTTATACTTATGTTTAGAAAGAAAATATTTTTCTGTATGTAAAAGACTGTTGGTGCTTTTTGGGGGAAAAAACCGCAAAAGATGTTATTATTTTTTTTAATTTTAACTTTAAACGAACTTAGTTTTTAAGTAGAACAAGATTTTATATTATTTTTAATTTGGAACCGCTATTCGCAAAAAATTGGATCTGAGTCGAACCAAATTTAGAATTTCACATTTTAAGATTGGAATATTTCGGAAACTATACGATATAACTATGGTTTGGAAATTCCCGAACTTTTTCATTTAACGGGATTTCCGAACAATTTTTTTTATTTAAAACAAGTAATTTGTTGTTCAAGGAATGTTGTTTTTTTTGTTAAAAGGTACACTCAAAAAAAAGTTAGTAAAGTCAGAAAAATCTTTTGCTGAAAATCACCGAGCTGATTTTTAGCAACAAAATCACTAATCACTTAGTTGATTAAAAACTAAAAATTACTTGCTAAAAGTTAACAAAATTTTTGCTGAATATTTGTAGACTGAAAAAAACTCAAAAATTTGTAGAAAAATTATACTTTAGTTAATTTATTTGCTGAAAATCATATTTTTTTTTGTGATTCTTTTAAAAATAATTTACAATGAGTTACAAAATATAAAAACGTGTTTACTCTCTCATTGACGACATGAATTAATATAGAAATAATTATATATAATATAAATAAATAATTATTATATGTGTATATAATAATAATAAAATTATCTTTCAACTACTTACATCAATGGTTGTAGGCATCTTTTAAAGAAAGAAGTTACCTTAGACAAAAGAAAAAGGAAACATAAAAAAATTACCTAAGATGTGCGTCCTTGTCTCTCGCTTTAGTCTGTCTACCTGAACGTATATTTGTTTGCAATTTCAAATTACCAATTTAACCACACTATATTATTGATCATTGTATTAAATTTAATTTAATCCATAAAATTTAATCCATAATTTTGTTTTATATATGAAAAATAGATGCAAAAATCTTAAATGGTTGATTTTCTATATGTCTTTCAAGAGTTATATTTTTTAGTCTCATTTTCCTCTTCTCTATTACATCTTGACATTACGTGACATCTATTCAATCTGGTTGTCGTCCACACTATTAATGTGCTGATCAGCACAATTTTTTTTAAAACATTAGCTCAACACAGTTAAGTGCTGAATAATTATAACTCAAATTTTCGATGAAAACATAATTTTAGGAAAAAAAAATTGTGTACTTGTTTTACATGACGTTTTGCTAACTTAACTTATTTTTTTGAGTGTAGCTTTTATTAAAAATTTTTAATAAAGCACATACAGTTACGGACAAAAAAAATGTTGTCACTTTTTCCTAACAAAATTTATCGTTCAAAGAGACAACAAATTTAGTCTGAACATTTGCAATATTATTATTAGATTAAAGTAAAGGGTGTTTTTTATACAGGTATATAACTTTAAGTTGGCAACACTTTTTTAACTGGCGGCCATTTTGTCAGCTGTCAAGTGATTTATGTATAGTTTGGGTTGGCATTTCAACATGAATAGACTGACGCCTGAACAACGCTTCCAAATTGTGCAAATTTATTTTAAAAATCATGGTTCTGTTCGAAATACGTATCGCGCACTACGTCCATTTTGCGGTCAACATTATCGTCCATCAGAGCAATTAATTCGATTAACTATGGAACGTTTTCGTATCACGTTTACTCCAAATGATAATATGCATCCACAGAGACGTCGTACAGTGTGTGCAGCAAAAGTCATTGCTGCTGTAGAGCGTAGCGTAGAGGAAGGCCCCAATCAGTCTATCCGTCAATGGTGACCGCTATAGAGCCATGATTACATACTTTTTCGTTCATCAATTGAACAACCATGATGTGCAGGAGCTGTGGCACAACTGACTTATTGAAGGAAACGTTTGGTAACCGCATAGCTTCACGTTTCGGACCCGTAAATTGGTCTCCAAGATCGTGCGATTTAACGCCGCTGGACTATTTTCTGTGGGGATATGTGAAGTCGCTAGTCTACGCTGATAATCCCGAAACGATTGACCACTTAGAGGACAACATTCGCCGCGTTATTGCCATTATATGGCCACAAATGTTTTAAAAAAGTCATCGAAAATTGGACCTCCAGATAAGACTACGTCCGAGACAGTCGTGGCGGTCATATGCCAGAAGTCATATTTAAATTAAAATGCCAGAAGATTATCTTTTGAATAAAGTAAATTTCAGGTCAATTTAAAAAAATCATCTTTGTTTTATTCCATTTCAAAGCTCTATACCTCTATAAAAAACACCCTTTACAATAACAACTTTTTATTTTATGAAACAATCAAAACTTTGGTTTTGCTATAAAAAAAAAACAACAAAATATAGAATTAATTCCATTTTTCAAAAGCTAGAAAAAAATAGTGTCAGTATGTAAATTGTACACACAGAAAAATAAAGTGCCAACCGAATTGAAAAGTGTGTTTTAATGGTAACAACTTATGACTTCAGAAAATCGCTATAAATTGCTTGTTAACCGGAATTTTCAATATTTATTTGTGCTACATTCTTTTATTAATGATGATTTTTAATACCACGAACAACAAAAGAAGGATAAACCATGTACAGCTCTTAAAGTCAATTTTCCAGGTAAAATATAGAGTAAATATGTCCGAATGTAATTTGTAAGGGAGGGCTGGGGCAAACAAAATGTTGAGGGCGGTAAA
Source organism: Delia radicum (assembly GCA_021234595.1). NCBI lineage: Eukaryota > Metazoa > Arthropoda > Insecta > Diptera > Anthomyiidae > Delia > Delia radicum. The sequence continues at coordinate 92,106,173 of CM037855.1, forward strand.
TCTCTATATGGTCCCACTTACCCGCTAGAAGTCCTCAAAGTTTGTAAAAAAAAATTCTTTATTTAAAAGGCAAAATTAACAATTTTTGGCAAACGAAGTAAAGTAAATTTAGTTAATTTTATTCAATATATTAAAATAATAAAAACGTTAAAAAAATAATATGACAAAGAAATATTTCATCCTGGGTGGGCTAATTCGAAGATCATCACTGTGTGTATGTTTATTTTATGAAAATCGGATATAAACGCAAAAAATGGCGAGCAATTAAAATTTTTATACAAAAATGCCCTACTTTATATGGTGATATTAGTGCCCCCGGGGGGTTTGAAAGTTTCAACGTCAAAAATTATGCTTGATGTTACGTCACTTATGACTGTTCCAAATTTAATTGCAATAGTCCCGCTAAGTAAGAAATGGGAGAAATATTTCCACAAAAATTAGTTGAATCCGGTTTTTGCATTAAAACTTCATTGAAATCCGAAATATTTGCAGAAATAATTAACTACTGCAGCAACTTGGAAAAAGTTTATAACTTTATAAAACTGGTAGAAAATTCCTTTCTATTTGTAAATTTTGTTTTATTCATAAAAATCTCTTAACACTAATTTAAAAAAATAAGAAATATTAACAAAGAATTTATGGGGTTTTGTTACTTACAGCATTGAATAAAAAGACGGACAATTCTTTTGCATTGAAAAAACTTAAATCTCCTAATGTTATAATTAAAATAATTTCTTCTTTCGATCAGAAATTGAGTATTTTTCGAAATAAGTTGATTTTAGGGGTCCTACATCTCGTTATGTATAAGGAGTAGAAATTTGGCCCATTTTGCACTGTCGTTGCTTTAAAGCAACACCTACTTTTAAGGCCTGATATTTTTGGATAAGGAGAGAGATAATATAACGCAGTAAAAAACATATGATAATTTGATGAAGTATACAAATAAATAAAAACAATTAAAACTGTTGTTCCAGGGCTGCCAAATATATTTTTTTTATTTATAAAAAGAAGACCGGTGATATAAAGGTTATATGCTTTTTTTGGTTGGGGACATATAGATAAATTTTTGGAATAAGAAAAATTTCCTGTACAGTTTTTTGTAAATTAAAATATATGATCAAGAACTTTCCAAACTTGTAAAAACTTGAATATACAAAAATTTACTCCATTTTCCTTTTTAATAATAACTATATAATAATAATAGTTTCCTTATTTACATAATCTCTCCAATTCGGTTCAAAATACATGTAATTGTGATTTTACGTATAATAAAGAGTAAAAGTTATCGACAATGTTTATAATAAAACGTCTGTCGACTGCCATTTTCCTTTTTAATGTGAACAAATGTCTACACGATTGAAAAATATAATTATATACGAAAATTAGTGGACATAATTATATATAATTCTAATAAATCTGATAAATTTTATCCGCATTATATCCGCAAAATGGGTATATATTAGTTTCTATAATTATATATAATTATATATTTGATCATATATGACTCCATATATGACTCCATATAAACACATTTTTTAAAATCAATACCTGATATAATTATATCTAATTTTATATGTTGCCATATATGATGATATATAATTATATAAAATTATATTTCTTCCAACAAACAAAAAATTAAAAAAATTGTCAATTTAGAAAAAATTATTAAAAAAAGTTATCAAAAATCGTCAAAATCCGATAGGGCTTAATTGTGTATTACAATTCGATAGATATTTGCTTTACCAATAAATAAAAATTATAATTTGAAAAAAATTGTAATCCGTTAAGTAGGCCATTCGCCACTTTTTAAAAGTAACAAAATAATCTGCTAAAATCAGCAAACACATTTACTACATATTAGTAGACAAAAAAATCCTTAACAAAAGTGAAATTTTTAAATTTTTTTTAGTTTTTTTAATGCCAATAAAAGTCTGCTCTTATGAAATCAGCATTTTTTTTAGCAAAAAAATCAACAGCAGATTTTAGCAAAATAAACTGTTATTTGCATTCTACTAAATTTCAGGTAAATATAGCAAACATTTTGTTAATATTACAGTTTTTGTTTTCTATTTTGAGTACAAATATTTAGTAAAAGATTTTGCTAATTTTGCAGAGTAAAATGCTATTTTCAATTAACTAAATTCACATCAAATATATCTACAATTTTGTAAAGTTAACAGATTTAGTTTTGCTGTTCTTATTTTATTATTTAATATTTAGTAAAAAAAATTGCAAAATTTAGCATTTTTTCTTCAATAAGGTAATTTTTAACTAATTTTTAGTAGCTTTTTTCTTACAGGTTTATATCTATGAGTGTAGAGATCGTCACGAAAATTTTCGCTTTTTTAATTATTTTTACTCCTATTACTTTACTACTAACTTACTTGTACTATTTTCTACTCCTTCTACATGCGCTCGATGGACAAAAACGCTGATTTCGGGCCCCTTTGAATACAGAGCAAATATGAAATATGAACTCTGAATTTATTTCTGTGTATAATTATCTGTGAGAATATCTGTTTAAATTTAATATTCAGTTATTACCATTTACAAATTATTTGATTGATTTCTATTTAACAATTGTTTAAATAAAAATAACATGTTTCCCTATATATTTTTTTTTTTGCACTATTATATGTCAGAGGTGGGCTCGTAAATGAATTGATGGGCCAAATTTGGGATTTCACAATCTTACAGATTGCCGCACTATATTAAACTAATCAATAAAAACCCGCACTAGAAAGCCGTGATTTGTTTTTAAATGTTGCTCTTGTAAACCCAAATTTAAATTGAAAAGGTTTTAAACTATTTACTTTTCTAATTGTCGGGCATTAATTTTTTAGCCACTCACCCAAGTGAAAACATTTTATGGGTCACTTTTTTTATAGAAGTACATCAGCATCTAGTATATTTTTATGGATATAAATTCCACATAAAATTACCATATAATTAAATTTTTTGATTGGATTTATCGATTTAAAACTTAAATTTGCTTACAAATTTTGACACCTTAAATCTGTATTCATACTAGATACATCAATCAATACATCTCGGAGAAAAACTTGAAAACAACTGGTCAAAATTTGTTTTACTAAACATTTTTGAATCTACATTAAAAAAAAAAAAAGAAGTCAGTAAAGTCAGCAAAAAATTTTGCTGAGACAGCAAAGTTTTAGTCAGGAGAGTGCTTGCAAAATTTGTAAATTCAGCAAATTTTAGCTTAGTTGATTAAAAATTAAAAATCCTTGTTAAAAATTAATAAAATTTTTGCTGAATATTTGTAGGCTGAAAAAAACTCAAAAACTTTGTAGAAAAATTATACATTGAAGACATGAATTAATTTAATATCTGAAAATACAGTGCACTCGCGAAAATATGAACCCCTAATATATGAACACCCCAAAATATGAACATTTTTTTTCTTCCATTGACTACTCTAAAATATGAACTTTTAACGGATTTTTATCAACCTACGCAGTGTTTAATTCTAAATCAACAGGGTAGTGGATAAATTTTTATTCAACTGCATTATAATTTGGGGAATTTCCCTAGCTGTTTGCTTTTAAATTGTCTTCACCTGTCAAACACGATTTAGTTAGTGCTCAGATTCAGCTAGAATTCCTTATTCGTTTTGTGAATATAAATTTAACGTGAAAAGTTCTTATATATGCATAAAAAAAGCATAAGTTTTTAACTTTAAAAAAAAGCAGACATTTTAGAACATTTGGGAAAAGGTTCAAGTGTTACTAATTTATCAAACAAATTTGGGATGCAAAAATCTACAATATGTGGAATAAAAAAAAATAAAAATGGTATTATTAAATGTGTTAACAATACGTTTATTGGACCCGGAAAAAGAAAAACTGTGCGGCCTTCCGAGTACCCAAAAATGGAAAATAACTTTTAAATTTTGTTTATTTTTCAAAATTAATTGTTTTTTTAATCCAATAAACAATAATAAAAAAATTAACATAAGAAACTTTTATTTTTATTGGAAAAACGTTTTTAAAGGTAAATTAGATGCCATTCGCAAATATGAACAATCTTGTAAAAGTGAACTGGCTTGGTTTTAATTAGTTCATATTATCGCGAGTGCACTGTATGTAGAAATAATTATATATGACATAAAATATGACAAAAATATGATTCAACTGCTTATATCCATAGTTGTCTAAATGATGACAATTTGGACTGAAGCTAAATGCCGTATATTATTCTAGAAACATAACAAAAAACATAACAATAAAGAAGATGTGTCCACATTTCATAAATAGCCACTATAAACATTTAGTTTACAAATACACATTTTATTGTTTATTAAATTTAAATATTTTATTTTTCTTTAATTTAATTAATAATCAATTTCTTTGACAAGCCGTAATCAACACAATAATCGAGTTTATTAGATCAACAATTTATATGAATACACATTGTTCTAAAATTCTGATCTTTAGTACCGTTTATTTTTCTTACTCCTAAATATTGTTTTTTTAATATTTTTAATTAAAAATTTATTTGATAATTTTTTTTTTTAATTACCTATCGGCTTTTTTGTTTTATTTTTCATTTGGGTTTTTTGTTCTGGGGCCGTTCTGGGCCGGATTTGCCCACGTCTGTTATATGTTTGCTTACTGTATAATTGATGTGATTAATGGCTATTATGTATTATGGTCTTAACTTATATTTTGAAATCTATACACATGTAGTTCAAGGCTTAGGGTTATTTTAAAGTAAACAGGTTTAGTTGTTCCATTCTAAAGAACTTGAAAAAAAACAATTTTAGTAATTTTTTCTTGTAGAATCTAAAGATTTTTAAAACAAATATTGCTTTTACAAAAAATCAAAATAGCACACATTTTTATATCAGTTTTCTTAAGTGGCCGACAGATTTGCAATAAAATTTATCAATTTTTGTTGTTTACAAATTAATTGAAAGTCAGAGTACTCTATATTGAATGTTAATCAATTAAATTTAAAAATTCAAAATGATTTGGATTTTTGTTTTTCAAATCCATATTAGATTTGCTTTTTCGAATTTTATATCTATAATTGCATGAACTATTCTTACTTACCTGAATTTTGTCAAACTTTTTGCAAACAAAAAAAAATAAATTAAAAATTTGTTTCGGTTTAAGCACTTAGCCGGAACGCGAAATACATTAGTTATCACGTGTGCCATCCTCTACCTTTACTTTGTTAGCTTTTGTATTTTTATATTTAAATTAAGAAAACAAAAATTTCAAACTATTTTATGACAAATATTTTATTTATTTTTTTTATTTACATTTAAAAGATCCCGACGAAATTATACCACAAAATCATAGATGCTATTGTTATTCATATATTTTATAATTTTTTATAATTCATATATTTTATAAATTTTGTTTGTCAGAAATAATAAAGTTCACCACTGCTCATCATTAGCCCGTAATAAAACACAAAATTTAAAATTAAAATTGGTCAAAATAAAAACTGGAAAAAAGTTTATATATACTCATATATAGCTTGATATAATTCCATATATAATTACCAGGCACAGGAACTTCATGCACTTAAAAGTGTGTTTAGGCGCTTATAATATGCATGAAAAATCCTAAAATATGCACTTAAAATTAAAAAAAAATTTCCCCCAAAATTTTTTAAAATTATATTTGAAACAAAATTCACACAAAATAACAAAACAAAATTTAACTCTTAAAATACAAAGTATATATATATATAGAGATTAAGTAAACTTAAATTTAATTATTATTTATATAAATATTTTTTTTTAATTTAATCTATTTGTTCTCAAAAAGTGTTTGAATATATAAAATGACCGCTCAACGTCGACGATTGTAATCGCTGTATGTTTAAACAATGTTAATTATTTTGTTGTGTATTGATTTTCTGAGTTTGTATCACAATGTGTTGGAGTAAACCAAGCCTTATCCATGCCTCTCTTCTAAAACGCTAAGCTAGGATTAAGTTAGGGTCCACTTTACATCTTGTTTTTTGAATAAAACAAAACAAGTGTTAAAATAAAAAGGAGAATAAAAACAAAAAGCGTGTATTGTATATCTACCAAAGGTAGAGCATGCACATAACGAACAAGTTTTCAATTTATTGTTGATCAATGGAGATAATCTTTAACTTCCAACTCATATATTAGTTCCCATTTCGTGGGATAACTAGTTTATATGAATGTTTGATGTTTGCATGGGATTATCACTTCTGTCAAACGTGTTCTGATGATGGGAACCTAGAAAATACCCAAGATAGATCTATCAACACATTTCTGAAAGTGGTCAATAAATAAATTTGAAAACAAAAACAATAGATTATTTGTTAGGACAATATCCTACACTCAAAAAAAAAAGTTTGTAAAGTCAGCAAAAAATTTTGCTTAGTCAGCAAAATTTTAGTCAGAAGGGTGCTTGCAAAAAAATTGCTAATGTCAGCAAAATCTTTTGCTGAAAATCAGCGAGCTGATTTTTAGCAACAAAATTAGTAGATTCAGCAAAAGTTTTGCTAACACTTAGTGGATTAGAAATAAAAAAGCCTTGCTAAAAATGAATAATTTTTTTGCTGAATTTTAGTAGACTGAAAAAAAAACGCAAAAAAATTTGTAGAAAAATTGTAATTTAGTTAATTTATTTGCAGAAAATCATAAAACATATTTTGTGATTCTTTTACAAATAATTTACAATAATTACGAAATATAAAAATTTTCATTTTCCCACATTGACGACATGAATTAATTTAATATCTGAAAATATATAGAAATAAGTATATATAACATAACGAAAATTTTCTTTCAACTACTTACATCAATGGTTGTTTAAATGATGCTTTCTTTTAAAGGACGCAACTGCCGAAGATAATTATAGAAACGAAACGAAAAAATAAACAAAAACAAACGAAACGAAAAAACAACCCTTTTTTTTGCAATAAGAAAAAGGAACCATAAAAATCTACCTAAGATGTGTGTCTTTGTCTTTCGCTTTACTCTGTCTACATGTCTGTATATTTTTGTTTGCAATTTGACCACACTAGATTATTAATCTATAATCAGTTAGTTTAGAAATACATATTAAATTTCAATATTTTATTTTGTCTTTTATTTAATTAAAAGACAATTATTTTCACAAGCCGGTGACAACGCAAAATTTAAGTTGTTTTAATCCTCAATTTTGTTTTTTTGTATGAAAAAGAGATACAAAAGTCTTCCATGGTTGATTTTTTTATGTGTCTTATTAGAGTTGTACTTTTTAGTACCATTTTCCTCTTCTCTACTACATCTTGACATGCCGCGACATCTGCTTCATTCTGCGTATATCTTTCAATCTGGTTGTCGTCCACACTATTAATGTGCTTATCAGCACAATTTTTTTTAGCAAAATTAATTAGTAAAACATTAGTATATTAGTAAAGCATTAGTATAAAACAGTTAAGTGCTGAATTAGTATAACAAAAATTTTAGCTGAAAACACGATTTTAGCAAAAAAATTGCTAAAAAATAGTATACCTGATTTACAAGACGTTTTACTAACTTCCTACTAACTTATTTTTTTGAGTGTAATAAAGAAATATAGGGTATGGCCTCTACTAGTTTCATTTTACTACAGTTCAACAGACACGTGTTGCTATAATTAGGAAAAAATAGCGCAAGGCTCAAAATAGTTAAATTTCCCTTAATATCAGCACAATTTTCAGTAGCCATTACAAATTTTTTTTCTTAGTGTATTATCCAGTTGATTATGGGGAAAATACAAAATTCGAGAATACTTATAGTTCCCTACCCGTATATTTTTGAATTTTTGTGCAAATGGGGCTCAAAAATTTGGTAATGCTGAGCATATTTTTGGAAATAGATTTATATAAAAATTTCATAGAGTAATTTTGGTCCACTACATCTTTTAATTTAAAACAAGTAATAAATACAATTATTTGTTTCAAACTAAATGATGCTGTGGTGGACCAAAATTAATCTATGGAAATTGCTTAGATGTTTTTTCCAAACAATATGCTCAGCATTACTAAACTTTTAAACTCTTTTTCGCACAAAAAATTTAAAAATACATTACGAAGGCCGCGGGTAGCATCTATACGTATGTACCCTCAAAAAATATTTGGGTTTTATCCACAAACAGCTCAATACATATCGTCTGAGTACATGGCGAAATTCGCAAATTTTTTAAATTCGGGACAGTCTAATATACAGCCATCAAACTTTAAATGCTGCTAATTAGATTAACCATATATAATTGTATTTTTTTAGCGTTTAACCAACACTCAGGGGATGCCCCATACAAATGTAGTGCATTGAGTTGATATCAGAAAAATAGGTTATGATGGGGAGGAACGAGGGAGTAGTGTTTGTGGACATTAGATTTGAATTTTTCAACATTGTAATTCTCAGGCAAGATCTCTGCGAGAAGTTTACAATAGCATGCAATAACACATATATTTTTATAAAACAATGCATGATTATATGTAAACGTTTTTACTCGGGTTTTTTTAATATTACACTATATGTTATTATATATAATTTTGGATTGTGTTATATCTAATTATACATGTATTTCTACATAATTATATTAACCATATATAATTGTATATGTACCCAGCAAGAATAGTGACGGTCATATGACCGGTCAAATGACCGACACTGCTGATGGAAATATCCATCAATGCGTAGAACAAAGTTTCTATCATTTTCTTAAGGGCGATATGAAAAAAGTGATGGAAACTTTGTGTACGTGTGATTTTGCATCTCCCTCTAATTTATAAATTCATAAGTTAGAGGAAGATGCAAGATTTGCATGTGTTAGTTTCGGTCATCAATTTCTTGTAGGGTAATATACGAATATATATTGGTCGATATGTAATCATATGTAATTTTATGTGGTATCATAATGAAAAATTAAGAGGATAAAATTTGTATATATAGACATACATAAACATATGTATTCACATATAATAACATGCAATAACATATATATTTGTATAAAAAATGCATGATTATATGTGAACGTTTTTACTGGTTAAGTATGATCATATGAACTATCACATATCCATATTAAGCTATATAAAACTGTATGTTTTTGTTTAATGTTATATTAAATAAGATATGATTGTATATGCACGTTTTTACTCGGGAAGTGAAGGATTTACAAATAATTTTATAAAGTCGTATAAAATTTTATCAACTTGTATATAACTTGATGAAATTAAATAGACCCATTTATCGGATAAAATTATATAAGATGAGATTCCATGGGATCTCATGAGATTAGGTTATGTATGCCATTTTTCGTATCAACTATGATATGATGTGATAATGAGTTATATATATGACTATATATGATTATATATACCTATATCGGAACTTTTTTCATTGGGTAGTTTTTTAACTTTGCTTTTCAAAATTGGGTCTCTTTGGCCCAATCAGGACAGATGAGTCAATAAATAAAATAATAAATAACAGCGAAATATTCGAAATATTGAAAATAAAATTCCCGAGGAAAAAATTTCCGATATAAGCATATATGATTATATATAGTATCACATATAACTACACATCACATCTCATCTGATCCGAAAAATGGCATACATAAGCAGATCTCATGGGATCTAATCTCATATAGTTTGATCCGAAAAATGGTGCTATCAAATATGATCAAATTATATATAATTTGATACAATTTTGTCTAATAATTTAAAAATTAAAAAAAAAAAAAAGTTAAAAGGTTTTAGAGTTCAGTACTTTTTATTTTAATTCAATTAAGTACTACTTGTAATTCATTTATAAAACATAATTCAATTTTAATTATGTTAAATCTAACAATTTATTCTTTTTATGAACCTGAAGTTGAAACATATAATAAATTTAAAACGCTAGGTAAAACAAAAAAAAAAACAACATTTACCGAAGAAGAAAATCAAATTTTTTGTTCGCAAAATTTTCAAATAAAGATATTAAACAGGAAATTTGACACGTCCTTATTATACAAAATAATTAAAATAATAACTATACGGTCGATATTATGGATCAATACGATATTTTTTTATGAAGGATAAATCTCCCTTTTTAGTACATCAGCAATTTCAGTTTGTTCAAAACAACTATTTTCTTAACCACAAAACAGGATCAGTGGTAGAAAGTAGTAGAACTAAGCAACTATTTAATTTTTAAAATTGAAAATTTAGAATCCATTCCGCATGTTATAAGGGTCGGCTGTTTAAGTTTTTAAACAAGCCGTTCCAAAGCTCTCTTCTAAAAACCTGAACTGGTTTTAATAAAGTTTCGAAAAAAATGTGTTATTAGTGGTACTTTAATTAGTTAATTTTCATGCTTTTAAGCAATTTTAATTAAATTTTAAAGTAAATTTGGTGTGTTTAATGTATTCTCTGCATAAGTTTTGCATAATTAACACAAAATGTTGTATATATGTACTAAAAAATATGCATTCAAAAAAACTCTACTTTGGTTCTTCTTTAGTATATTTGTTCGTTAGTTTAAGACGTTATAATTATAACGATGTTTTTGAGTACTTCAATAAAAAATATTAATAATCGTTACAAAACAATAAACGTAATTTTTTTTATGTTTTTTTCAGTAAAATTTGAAACTCATTTATATTTATATTCTAATTATAAACGGTGCTAAAAAATATGTATAAAAGTGAATTTGTTTCATTAAATTTTACTATATATAATGATAAGTTTTGCCATATATAATTATTTTTGATTAATTGGACCACCCGGTTATATATAATTATATACGGAAATTATTGGATATAATTATATAAAATTATATATAATTCTTTAAAATCTGATATAATCAGATATATATAATTATACATATATATATATTTATCCGAAAAATGGGTATATATAATTTTATATCAAATTGTATAAAATTAGATATAATTATATAAGGCAGATATAATTATATATGGAACCATATATAATTATATATAATTTTATGTAGCACCATATAAACAAATTTTTGAATAATCGACCGCATATATAATTATATCTAATTATATATGGTGCTGTATATGATTATATATAAATATACAGTAGTGGTCAAAACATTTGGAACTGTGGTCGCATTTGTTGTTTTCATTGATTTATTTTCTTCAAATCACACTTAGTTACTAAAATTTATTTTTTACATATTCTTCATACATTGTTTTATGTTTTATTCCGTTAAATTAAAACAACAAAAAAATTAATAATAATAGATGTATTCAAAATGCAGGTGCTCAAAACATTTGCAACTCTCATTATTCTTACTCTTAACGAAACAATTTATACTAACAAATGCTAGGATATAACGGTAATCGCATTCCTTTTAAATATGAGATTCAGGCCGTTTCATTTTTTAAACAAATTTATTATAATTATTGTTCTTTAATAGTTGTAATAAGATGTTGGAAGCAATAACATCGCAAGAATATTTTTTTTTGAAAAATGACAGGAAATGAATACAATTCTGATTTTAATTCAAAATTTTTAAATGATTTTCAAAAGGGACTTTCGCAAAAAGAAATTTCTATAAAGTACTCTGTTCCAAAATCAACGATTTGCCGCATTGTTAATAGTGGTAACATCCACACAACTTATAAAGGTGGAAGACCCCGTATTACAACTGTAATAGAACATCGGAAAATCAAGATTTTTTTTACGAAATATCCCAAAGCAGTTTCCAGAGAAGCTAAAACTGAACTTTTAATAAATGCCAGTCTTCCCACCGTTAAAAGAAGAGCCTGAGAATATGGTCTTAGAAGTTATAGATGTACAAAAAAATCGTTTGTGTCGGAAAAAAAACCGAATAGCTCGGCTTGACTTTGCACGCATCCATTTAAACTGGACGCAACAGCAATGAAAAAATGTATTATGGTCAGATGAGTCTAAATTCAACCTCCGGGGATCAGATGGAAGAGCCAATGTTCGAAGACCACGAGGCGAAAAGTTTAATCCCAGATACACAATCGCCACAGTGAAGCACGGAGGTTAAACCAAATGGTGTGGGGTTGTTTTTCAGGAAATAGGATTGGCCCAATTCACCGCATTACTCGCACAATTACGGCCATAATCTATAGAGATCTTTTGAGTTCAGTTATGCTTCCGTATGCTGAATGGGAAATGCCACTCTCATGGACCTTTCAGCACGACAACGACCTAAAACACACGGCGGGGGTTGTAAAAGTTTGGCTGCAGGAAAATGAAATTAATATCATGTCGTGCCCGGCTCAATCTCCCGATCTCAACCCGATTGAGAACATGTGGATGATTGTAAAACGGAATATCGGCAATAAAGTATTCCAAAATGGTGATGAACTTTTCGTCTAGTTGGAGAAGCAGTGGAATGAGATTTCTGACGATTATATTAAAAAACTCATTACCTCAATGACTAAGAGGCGTTCAGAAATTATAAAAAATAATGGCTACGCTACAAAATACTGAGCGTTAAAACCATTGTTTGTATTTCCTGTTAATTACTTTAAGAATTGCAAATGTTTTGAACACTGCACTATCGACTTACTTTGTTGAAATTACTTTTTTTTATTTTTGAGAAGTTATGAATAACTTTTTTGTATTTGTAAAATAATATGCTATAACTAAATTTAATAAAAAAACAAAAATTTATACCACAAATCTTTTTGATCAAAAAATTTATAATTACCTAATCCATGATTTCAGTTGCAAATGTTTTGAACACCACTGTATATAATTATATATAAATGTTTTTACTCGGGCATATACACTTACATATGAAGATGGAATATATGGTCATATATATTTACTTTAATATGATCAAAATAATATATAACATGCGATACAATGATATATGATGAAATATTAAGCCATATTACAAAATTTTCATAAACTAAGTATAAAATATGAACATATATCGTAATATATTGCCACACATATAAGCGTAAACTTGAATCCATTTACAGAAATATTGTTAGATATGTCTTTGGTATTAGAAAGTATGGCTCAGTCACCTTATTTAACAAAAAACTTTTCGGAATCTCTTTTGAAAACCTCCTTCAACTACGAACTCTTTTATGTTTACACAAAATTGTCTATGATAAAACACCAAAGTATCTACACGACTTACTTAGATTTGGGAGATTCATTATCGCCATTAGATATAGAACGCTTGTATCTGAGTGGCAATTTTTTATTAATGCCATACGCCTTTGGAATGACTTGCCATATTACGTCCAGCATCAAAATTTAAAAATTAAATTCTTAAATTATACGCTTAATTTCTGTAATAATTTTGTTTAATGATTTTGTTTTTTATGTTTTAAAATTTTTTAATTGCTCTTATTTTTGATTATTTTTATGATAAAATTTAAAATTTTTCAAAATGTTTAACGTTTGATTTTATATTATTTGTTATAATTAATAATGTTAATTTAAATTTTGTTTTTTCTTTATATTTTTTTATTTTATATTTTTTTTTTTTATATATCATTTTGAATTTCATATGTAATTCTTATAAACAAGTTAACCTGTTTAGCTTTATAAAATCCTATGCTGTAATTAGTTATAAGATTTAATCTTGTAGCATAGGACAGTCAATGAAATAAATAAATAAATATAATGATATCAAGTTGTATATGAGTATATAGAAACTTTTTTCATCGGGTTAATAATTCAGAACTTAAAATTTGATTTTAGTTATTTTGAACCACATGACTTTGAGCCGAACCGAACTTATCACATAAAATAAAATTACAATAAAAAATACCAAATACCGAAAAAAAATAATAAATGTAAATAATATAGTACGTTTTTCTCATTTTCATTTATTTAATGCCATTCAAAAATAACTACAATTTTAGTTATTTCAAAAATATCTTTGTCACTGCATTTACCTTTGTTTTAACTGTCATTTTCAGTAGATTCTACCGGCAAACAGTTTTGAGTGTATTAACTGAGTTTTGTTGTTGTTGTTTGCTGTATACAGTTGTTATAATTAATTTCCTTTAAGTGAGAGATTTTTGTGATGTTGTTTATTATTATTTTTATTATTGACTTGTTGATAAATAAACTCGTTGCACATACGGGAAACACCTTGAAATTTCTCGTCAGTTGTGAGAGCTTTTAAAACAAAAACATTTTAAATAGTTTTTAACAATTTATTTTCAACAATTCCTTTTTGTAAAAATAGAAAGCATATAACAAACATTTAAGTTTTATATAAAATATTTAATTGATTATTGAAATGATTTCTTTGTTTTAACATTTTTTCGCAATAATCTCTCTGTTTGGATTAGTTTTGTTCAATTTAATTTTTTGCTACTGTGCTCACACATTCTTGTTTACCTTGATTACACAGAATATTAGAAAACGCATTAAGTATTTATAAATTATTTGTTTAATATCTTTAATAAATTTAAATATATTGTATTTAAAATTGTTGATATTTTGTAGAATTTAATATATATTTTTTTTTACATATTTTGTGTATGGGCTGACGTTTTTAATACATACACTCAAAAATTTTGACAGCTCCCGATGAAAAAGTTTTCTATATACTCATATACAACTTGATATCTATTATTATTATTATTTTTATTTATCGATTTCCTGCGCAACAAGAACAAGTCTTATAATTAAAGCACAGGATTATATTGGTTTACAAGGAATGCCACATAAAAAATTAATATTAAATATAAAATTAAAAAAAAAAAAAAAAATATACTAAAATCAATAATATTAAAAGTTACATGAAAAATTTAAAACAATATATAAATAAACATAAAATAAAGATATGATAACATTTTACAAATTAATCTCGAACGAGAAATTTTTATTTAAGTTTAGCAAAAGATTCAAAAAAAAATTTCCTAAAAAGAATTGCGTTGCTATTTGCTTGTTGGTTGTTTGGCACATCATTCCAAAGACGAACGGCGTTTATGAAAAATTGCCATTCTGACACAAGACATTTAAATCTAGGTATAATCATGTTCTTACCCCTGGTAGATCTAGCAAATTGTATAAAATTAAAAAGGTATTGGGGTTTTTCAGTGTATGCAACTTTGTGCAGAAAAAATAAGGACGCTAATTTTAAGATGGTTTTCGAAAGATACACCATAAAGATTTTTTGAAACAGCTGAGACTCCATCACTCTTCCTCAATCCGTAAACATATCTTATGATGTTGTTATACAAAACCTCTAATTTTTTCTTGCTGATGGAATCACAGTTAGCGAAAAGTTCACAGCCGTAAATTAGACTAGGAATCAGGTAAGCCTTTGCAAGAAGTTGCCTTACTCTTAGTGGTGTATGGTGGTGTGTTACCCACAGCGTTCGAAGTTTCACATATGTTTGAACTACGAGAGTATTTATGTGGCTTGACCAGGATAAATTGTTGTTAAACACTACCCCTAAATTCTTAACTCTTTGCACCATTTCGATTTTTTTATTGTTTATTAAAATATCATTTTCAAAAAGTGGTGTAATGGATTTTTTATGAATTACTAAACATTTTGATTTTTGTGGATTAAGACAAAGGCTATTCGCAACTGCCCAGAAATGTATTTTATTTAGATCATAATTAAGTTTTTCGACATTTTCACTAACAGAGTTTGCAGGACTACTTAAGTACAACTGTACATCATCCGCATACATATGTATTTTACAATAAGTAAGTTGCTGTGGTAAATCATTGGCATAAACTGAAAAAAGGAGAGGTCCTAGGATCGAACCCTGTGGTACACCTTTTGTGAGTGTTATAGGATTTGAAGTAGTGTTATTAACGTGTACAGATTGACTTCTATCAGTAAGATAAGACGATATTAAATTAGTTGATGAAGATGAAAAGTTGAAACATTTTTTCAATTTCATGCATAACGTTTGATGGTTTACAGTGTCAAATGCCTTGGAATGGTCGAGAAGTACCAGGAAATTAATTTTACCATTATCGAGTTCGCGTCTTATATTCTCGGACACGTCAACCAGCGCAGTTACACAGCTGTGGTTGGGACGAAACCCCGATTGTTTTTCGGACATTAAAAGATTTTCGTGTATGTAGGAACTCATTTGCAAATGCAAAATCTTCTCCAAAATTTTTGAAAGAAAACTTAGTATTGCTATTAGGCGATATTCCGTGTTCGACTTTGGTAGTGGTATAACCTTCGCGTGCTTCCATTTTGTAGGAAAAGAACTAGAAGTTATAATAGTATTAAAAAGGTGTGTAATAAATGGCAATATTAATGGTAAAAGAATTTTAATAAAATTAGGATGTATATTGTCGAAACCAACTGCATTGGATTTATCCAATGAAAAGCAAGATAAAACTTCAACCTGGCTAACACAAGAAAACTCGAAAGAGTTTTCTAGAGAAATCGAGTTATTATCAATAGGAGTAATGTTTGGTATTACATTATTCGTTGAAACCGATGGTATATTGGTGAAGATATTATTGAGTTCATCAGCGTCAATGGGACAGCTATTAGTTTTACCAGATTTTCCGATACCAATGTCTCGAATAGTTCTCCATGTGTTCCTTGAGTCATGTGTTCCTTGAGTCATATATGATCTCCATGTGTTCCTTGAGTCATATATGATCATATGTAAGTGTATATAGGACAATTAATCAAAAATAGTTCTATTACTTTTATATACAATTATATATGGCAAAAACATATCTTTATATATAAATATATATAGGAAAATTTAATAAAATAAATATTACTTTTTATATACAGTGGTGTTCAAAACATTTGCAACTGAAATCATGGTTTAGGTAATATAATTTTGATCAAACAGATTTGTGGTATACGTTTTTGTTTTTTTTATTAAATTCAGTTATATCATATTATTTTACAAATACAAAAAAATTATTCATAACTTCTCAAACATAAAAAAAAGTAATTTTAACAAAAGAAGTCGATAGTGCAGTGTTCAAAACATTTGCTACTCTTAAAGTAATTAACAGGAAATACAAACAATGGTTTTAACGCTCAGTATTTTGTAGCGTAGCCATTATTTTTTATAACTTCTGAACACCTCTTAGGTATTGAGGCAATGAGCTTTTTAATATAATCGTCAGAAATTTCATTCCATTGCTTCGCCAACTCGACGAAAAGTTCATCACCATTTCGGAATACTTTATTGCCATTATTCCGTTTTACAATCATCCACATGTTCTCAATCGGGTTGATATCGTTAGATTGAGCCGTCCACGACATGGTATTAATTAATTTTCCTGCAGCCAAACTTTTACAACAACCGCCGTGTGTTTTAGGTCGTTGTCGTGCTGGAAGGTCCATGAGAGTGGCATTTCCCATTCAACATACGGAAGCATAACTGAACTCAAAAGATCTCTATAGATTGTGGCCGTCATTGTGCTGGTAATGCGGTGAACTGTGCCAATACCATTTCCTGAAAAACACCCCCACACCATAATGTTTCCACCTCCGTGCTTCACTGTGGCGGTTGTGTATCTGGAATAAACTTTTCGCCTCGTGGTCTTCGAACATTGGCTCTTCCATCAGATCCCCGGAGATTGAATTTAGACTCATCTAACCACAATACATTTTTCCATTGCTGTTGAGCCCAGTTCAAATGGGTGCGTGCAAAGTCAAGCTGAGCTTTTCGGTTTTTTTCCGACACAAACGGTTTTTTTTTGTACATCTATAACTTGTAAGACCATATTCTAGGGCTCTTCTTTTAATGGTGGGAAGACTGGCATCTGTTAAAAGTTCAGTTTTAGCTTCTCTGGGAACTGCTTTGGGATATTTCGTAAAAAAAATCTTGATTTTCCGATCTTCTCTTACAGTTGTAATACGGGGTCTTCCACCTTTATGAGTTGTGTGGATGTTACCACTATTAACAATGCGGAAAATCGTTGATTTTGGAACGGAGTACTTTATAGAAATTTCTTTTTGGGAAAGTCCATTTTGAAAATCATTTAAAACTTGTGATTTAAAATCAGAATTGTATTTATTTCCTGCCATTTTATAAAAATTATTCTTACGATGTTTATGCTTCCAACATCTTATTACAACTATTAAAGAACAATAATTATAATAAATTTGTTTGAAAAATGTAACGGCCAGAATCTCATATTAAAAAGGAATGCGATTACCGTTATATCCTAGCATTTGTTAGTATACATTGTTTCGTTAAGAGTAAGAATAATGAGAGTTGCAAATGTTTTGAACACCTGCATTTTGAATACATCTATTATTATTAATTTTTTTGTTGTTTTAATTTAACGGAATTAATTTTTTTATTTTTTTAACATAAAACAATGTATGAAGAATATGTAAAAAAAAAAAATTTCATTAATTGAGTGTGATTTGAAGAAAATAAATATTGTACTTTTTTAGCACCGTTTATACCCGTGAAAAAAATGTAGTCGGTAGAATATCTTTTTTAGTTTGGCAACATACTAAATTGTATAAAATTTAATTTAATTGTTTAAAATTTGATAAACCTTTATCGGAGTTTTGGTCTCATATACTTGTATTTAGTTTAATATTATTTTATTCATTTTTATAAAATAGAAGATTTATTATATCAAAATATATAACGCAAAATTTTAAACATAAAAATCAAAATTATTTTTTGAATTAGGAATTAAAGGGCTTATCGTAAAAACGTGATAAGCCACATTTTCTTAAATATTTTTTCCTTAAATATTTTTTGACATAAGTTAAGCTTAAACACTTACCACACGTACCAAGAGTATAAAAGTCCTGCAATATTCATATTTTCTAAATATTTTCCTGCTTTTAAAGGCGAAAATAAACCAAAATTTTAATGTATCTTATCAAGTTTTTACAATAAGCCCTTCAATTCATTTATATAGAAAATAAATGTGATAAAAAATTGTCTTAATAATATAAAAATATTGTTTTAAACACTAAACATTTCTTAAAAGTACGAAATGATAAAACAAAATTGTTCAAAACTAAAAATATAATCTCTGTATGTTCGTATAATATAGATTAGTAAAAGAGGGCTTTGGGGAAAAAAGCGCATTCATAAATAGAACAATTTTTATTGAAAAATAAAAATTAGAAAGCCACGATCAGTTTTAGAGTTTCAGTAATACTAGGTACCAGAGCTTTACAATGCTCATATTTTATTCCTTAACTACACTTCAAGTATTATGTCTGAAATCTATTTTAGCACTGGACTCTCTTGGTAATATGTACCAATGTTTAACTTGCTCCAGCAACTTAATTGTAAAACAATTAAGAATATTGTCAATCCTCAGTAGCTATTGTACGTCAGTTTATTCGTCGAGCGCTGGTAAACTTCAGCCTTTCGCAGAATGGCATTTTGACAAAATCAATTCATGGGACCAACATTTGGGTCAAGAAATTATTAATATTTAAAAAATAGCTAACGGTGCAAAGTTTGTAATGAATAGAGCAAAATCTATTAAATTTTGATAAAACATTAAATTTTGTATGCTTAATTTAGTGGTTTGTATCAAAAATTGTTAACTTTTTTCAAGGGCTAAATTTAATAATAAAATTTACACATCGTTTTTGTACAAAATCACAAAAAGCAGCTACTAAACTATAGAATTAATTTATAATGACAAATCTTTTTATGGATTTTTTTTTGTATGATCTGACGATTTGTAGTTTATCGTTAATCTAATTTATTAGGTTGTGAGTTTTAAATTTATCAAAAAATCAATAGTTTTGATTCGTAGGTTCAATAAATAATTTCCTAAAGTCTAATATCAAAATAAAATAGAAATAATTTTTGTTCTTGGATCATATGTTTTTTTTTATATCTTTTTATATTCCGCAATATATAAGTTTATTTGCAACCATATAAAAAAATAAGATAAAAGCAAACATATTTTTGGATATGATATATGGCACCGAATGATATATGGCACCTATAAAAACACAATTTTGTGTTAATTATACAAAGCTTATGCTAAGAATTCATTAAAAAAGACAAATTAATTAAAATTGCTTAAAAGCATGAACATTAATTAATTAAAAGTACCTCTGTTAACACATTTTTTTCGAAACTCTTAAAACCAGTTCAGGCTTTTAGAAGAGAGAGTTGGAAACGGTTTGTTTAAAAAATTAAACCCCCATCCCATATAACATGCGGAATGGATTCTAAATTTTTAATTTTAAAATTAAGTAGTTGCTTAGTTCCGCTATTGGCAATATACTTTCACCACTGATCCTGTTTTGTGGTTATCAAAATAGTTGTTTTGAACAATCTGAAATTGCTGAACTACTAAATAGGGATATTTATTCTTCATAAAAAATATCTTATTGATCCATAATACAGACCGTGTAGCTATTATTTTTAATTATTTTGTATAACAAGGACTTGTGAAGTTTGCTCTTTATTTCTGCTCATCTTCCTCGGTAAATGTTGTTTTTGTTTGTTTTACCTACTATCTGAAATTTATTCATAAAAAGCATGCATTTTGAGATTTAACATTATTTTTTAAAATTAATATTTATATGTTTTATAAAAGAATTACAAGTAGTACTTAATTCGACTAAAAAAAAAAAAAAAAATAAAAAAATATTTTCATTTGTTTTAATATTTTTAATTAAAAATCTTATTAGATAAAATTGTATAATTCGATCATATTTGATAGACCCATTTTTGGATCAAACTCCCATGAGATACCATGAGATCAGCTTATGTATGCCATTTTATGATCAGTTGAGATGTGATGTTTAGCTATATGTACACTCAGGAAACTCCTGCTGTAAATATTTGTAGTTGTTTCAGTTGTAATACAGAATATTTATTTTTAAGCGAAAAAACAGTCATTAGTAGAAGAAATTTTAGTTTTGACTGGAATTACTGTATTATGATTTTACATTCATTTTATACAGTAGTTTTTTTTTTTTATTTTAAAAAATAAATCAAATAAATGTTTGTTTATGTTTTACTGCATATTTTGTTAATTTTTACTTCTATTGTGAAGCTCTAAAATATCGCGAAATTATGGATTTGGATTTTAAGTGTATATGTATATATATATAATTTAATGTATATACACACAGAGAAATAAAGTGCCAACCGAATTGAAAAGTGCATTTTAATGGTAACAACTTATAAATTCAGTTAGTACAACGATATTTACATTAGATTTCTCAATATTTTTGGTGTTGCAATAACAATTCAGTGGAATTAACCGAACTTTGTTGTGAAAGCTAATGTTAAGTTGTGCCAACCGTCTGAAATTTTGTATTTTAAAAAACCGTTTCAATAAAAAAATAATATTATTTAAAAGGCCTAATTGCAAAAAAGTGTTTTTAAATGACAAAACATGCTTATTATGTATTTATACCAGCGCAAACATTCTGTTTATTGTAGCATTACAAATAAAACGACATTACGAATAAAACGACATTTTAACAACTTTAAAAAAAGTATAATACGAACAAACTAAATTAAAACCAGGGATGGATTAATCCTTATGAATAACATAAAGAATTGAAGTTGTTTACAATCGGTCTTTTAAATGGGTTTATAAAACTGTTTAGATACACTAATTTTATATGTTTCAAAATCTTTTTTTAGGCATATGGAGTCACATATACTTCCTTATATGTTCATATATGAGCCCTTTTTGCACATAAGGAATTCCATATACTGCCATATTTGCCCATATATGACCCTCTTTAGCGAATATGAAATAACATATACCTCCATATATGTCCATGCATGAGCACCTTTTGCAAATATAAAATCACATATACCTTCATATATGACCATATATGAGTACAGTTTGCATATATATAATCACATACACCTCCATATATGCACATATATGAAACATATATGTAAATAGTTGTCCATATACGCAACCTTATATGAACATATTTGTACATATGTGAACTTTGTTAACAGGAAAACTAATAATTTTTTTTCTGTTTTTATAAGCTTATAATATTATCTAACTGAGCATAAAAAAGTTCCGGGTTTTTATCGGAAATTAAAAAAATATGCATTTGTAAAATGAAAGTTGATATCGATTTGAATTCCTAAGACGCAGTCGAAGTCGATTTCAAAATTCTTAATATCTCATAGTTCGGAATAATGTTAAATAAATACAAATGATCAAAAATATAAAATTTTTGTACATTTATTTTTTAAATAAAAAATTCTGCCTACAACTTTTTTGACAATCGCAACTCCCAAACTTTTTGCAAAAATTTATCATTTTCTAACAAAAATTTTCCCTATTTTCAAGAAAATGTAATCGGTCAAAAACAAAAAAAGTTTGGTCAAAAATTTAAAATTTTAATTTTCAAAAGGAGTTATGTTTATAACTGTAATTGATAGAATGTAACTGTTCATTTATTTTAATGAAAAATCTTTGAAATTGGTAGAGATAGCCTTTTCCTTGGACCAATTTTCTTAAAATTTTTTATATGTTCAATAGTGTAAAAAGTTTCATTTATCTACGACAACTCCTTCTATTTTTGTCCAAATCAATGTGCGTGCAGTAGTTTTACAAAAATAGGAAAAGCAGAAAACACAAAATGCTTTGTCAACGTTTAAAAAAGTTTCTTGGATTCTTTGAGCTATAAACTTTAAAAAAATATAATGGATTCTAACTCATGGGAATAAAAATGAGTTCCCTAAATCGAGTTTGGAAGACCAATTTCTTCTTAAAAATACTTTAAGGTAACTCGAAACAAATTTAGATTCGTAGTTATTTGACTTTTCATAAGCGTAATTTTTCATATCAAATTGTATGAGCGTCGTTAATGTTTTTAAAAAAAACAAAGTTGTCGGCTTCTGGAAGTGCAAAAAGGAAAGTGTATCTAAAAACTGAAATCTTTTTAAGCATAAAAGTGCCAAATTTAAATTCTGGAATTAAGAAATACCTATACTAACAAGTGGTGAACACCAGTTGGCGCCCAGAACAATAAAAGGAAAATTTTTTAAAACAAATTTTACGAAATTACCAAAAAAGTCTTAAAATATGAACAAATAGATACGGTTGAATAGTCATAACAGATGTAAGAATAACGGTCCAAAACCTAACAAGGATTTTTATAGCAAGAATATGAAAATTCGCTACAACTCGCAGAGTTTCAAACTTTTTTATATATTTGAAAACTTCATAAAATTATCTTTAATTAGAGATATAAATTTTGTTTATATTGTTTTTACTTTTTGTATAATTAACATTCAACGCTCGATTACTGAATGTCCAGTTAAAGTTTAACAAACAGTTAAATTGAAAATTTATATAGGAAACAATAAGAAACGTGTCAGTTTAAAGTCCCAGTTAGTAGCTAAATGGGCATTGTGAAGTTGTGAGTTTTATTAATTAAAGGAAAGTTCTTAATATTACAAATTTGTATAAAACTTTTTCATAAATTCTAAAAACGCTTCATTGTAGGAATGATTCTTTAGATTTAGGAAGATTTTCATTAATTCTTCAAACATTTCATAAACGTTGACTTTAACGAAACCGGTTTCATAGATTCAATGAAAAGTTTCAATGGACGAGTTTCAGCGACAATTTTTATTAATGCTATGAAGAAATTCATTACTAAAGTGCAGATAATTCTCTCAGTGTTCTTTCGTTTTTGTATATTTTTAAGTCGAATTAATTTTTATTTAATAGAAGAAAAATACATGATTTCTTGTTTTGAGTGTTTTGTAAGTAATTGGCTTCACTAGGAAAGCACTAGATTTTTATTTTTCTGAGTATTTTTCCCAACCCTTTGTAAAGCATTGGCACCATCAGGAAACTGTGTCATCATTTGGGCATTGGCAAATCACTAACATTTTGTTTATTTGAGCGCTGGGAAGGCACTTTATTTTATTTTTCACAGTGCTTTCCCAACGCTTTGAAAAGAATTGGTCCCAGCGTGGAACCGTGTTATAATTTAGGCTTTGGAAAAGCACTGTTAGCAAGTACTCATACTACCCATATCAGTGCTTTGCCAGTGCAGTCCTTTTCTATTTTTTCTACCTGTGAAGACATTCCATAGAACAAATTTTTGTACTAAAATTTGAAATCAATGATCAATTGAAAATATCCCGAAATATTTAAAAATAACTTCAAATTTTTTCAGAAGCTGTCTTTGAAATACATATTTTGAATAGACATAGTAGGTACGCTGAATCGAAATGTGTACATTTACCCAGCCAGAAAAATACGAACGGCAAATCATTGGCCCAGTGCTTTCAACGGTGGTATGAGCGTTGGCAGAGCGTTGGATTTCTGAATATTTAAGTGCTTTGCCAATTCCAAAATGATAACATCGGGCAGTGCTTGGCCGTTACTTTTTCAAAACGTTGGCAAAGCACTGGCAATGAGTGCTTTGCCCGTACCAAAACTAATATTTTAAAACGTTGGCAAAGCATTGGTAGAACAACCAATAAAGTCCTACTTTGTAATTCACTTCAGTATTTCTTATTAAATGATTTTGGTAATTTTAACAGAAATAACAATAGGCTTGCTTCAGCTTCGTTAGTTACAAAATAACTGAATATTTTTTTTATCAAAATATTTTTGTGATAAGTTAGCACGATTTTTTTTACCAGCACGTTTTTACTACAGAAAGAAATTTGAAAATAAATTTCTTTAGAAAAATTTTAGTACAAAAACTATACTTTGTGCTGACTATAATAGGACCTTAATTTTCTTAACTTCAAATCATAAATTGCAATTTAGTTTTGAATTTTTCAAATCTTGTAATTTGAAATTTTATAAAGGTATAGATTAGACAAGTTTTTAAAGCATCATTTTTGTTGGGAGGATACTTGCAGAAAAATTGCTAATATCAGCAAAAAATTTGCTAAATTAGCAATTTTTCTACAAGGATCCTTTGAGTAAAAATGTTGCTGAATTTATACTTTTTTTAGTGTATGAATTTGATTTGAATACCATAGGCTTATGGTTAGTTGATTTTAAATTCATTTAAGATTTGAAAAAAAAAGAATTAAATTTTTAAGTATGTAAAATAAATTTAAAAAATACTATTACAGTGCACTCGCGATAATGTGAACACTGCATTACGTGAACACCGCTTAATATGAACACATTTTATTTTACATTGACTACTCTAAAAGGTGAACAGAGTACGAAAGCCCTATAATGTGAAGAGAAGAAAGTCAATGTGTTAGTTGGAAATGTGTAAATACGTTAAGAACAAGATATATTTATAAGGTAGTTTTAGTAGCCTAACTGCTTATCTTCCTCTTACCTGGTTTTGACATTTCTTACATGGTTTTTGACAGAACAAAGACTGTATCTTGAGTATTTTAAAATGTCAAAACCCTGTTGTTTTTGTATTGTTTGTAGTTGTTTGTTGTAGTTGTTGTTCTAGTGAAACTACCTATATCAATATATCTTGGTTAAGAATTAAATTTTTTCTAAGTTTTGGGACTCCCCTATTTAAACTGTTTCGCTGCATTAAGGACAGAAGATACATAGAAACTATTTTAGTTGCTATTTTTACTTATTGCTAAAAGGTTGTTTTTTTCGTATTTACATATCGCACTTGATCAACAAGAGGGTATTAACTCAAAATTTAAAAATTTTCAGTAGAGTCAAAAAACTGTTTATGGCCACATTTTAACAAAATTTAAAAATTCAAACATATCATAATAAGCAAATTCCATTTGAAAATATATATACATTGTTTTTGTTTTAAATTGTACCACTCATTGCAAAAAAAAAAATCAATTTTTTGAGTTAATACCATTTTTTTGAAATTTTATCGATTTAAATTTATAGAATAAAACAAATTTTATCAACAAAACAGTATCAACTCAAAATACAACCAAATATAAATAAAACAGTTTGATTATTTTTAACATAAATAAAGGCTCAAATCAAAATAATACCGTTATATTAGTTTTTTGTTTTTATATACATCGAGATTATTTTTATGTTATTTTCAATTTATAACGAGCTTTCAACCTCTGTATATTTACAAAAATAAAGCAAATCAAACATATTAGCTAGGTTGGTACTAGTATTTCGATCTGGCTAAAGATCTCATCAGAACCCGAAGAGCCTCCATAATAGGCAGAACTTTAACAAAAAACCTATTAATAATCAATTTTGCTCCATTCTTGTCTTCTTAGTAATCAAGCACGTGGTAAGGTCTTTTCCTAACAAGCATCATGACGTTACTAAACTTTGAAGACCAAAAATATTCTACTTATATAAAAAAAAAAATTTAGTGTGTACTCTGGCCTTTTTTATGAAAATATACGATTCATTTCTATTTGAACTTTTGTATTAACTCGAAATAATACCTTTTAGTTGAAATAAAGGTAATCACTACATTATCATGAAAATGGTCTCAAAAGTGGTTTTCGAGATGAAAGAGTAATCGGAATGCGTTGAAATTTTTACAATAGATAGATATTGATGTTGTTAGTTGATTTCTTGAAAAAAGTGATATTTTAAAAATTTTGAGTTAATACCCTCTTGTTGATCAAGTGCGATATGTAGTATTTTTACATAAATCTTCATACAAATGTATGTAAATAATTTTCTTAATAAATCATTTACTTCTTTTATTCTAATAAAATGTCAATTATTATTTTAATACGTATAATTAGTCTAAACTTATGGCATTATTGATACATTTTGCCTTAAATTTTTGGCATTCGGAAAGGTGAACAGCTCACAAACGTGAATACTCCCGGTTTTAATTAGTTCACATTATCGCAAGTGCACTGTAATTTGTTATTTTTTGTTAAAACCTGCTAACTTATTTAAAAACAAGTATTATATGCTTTAAATTTGGTTTTTACAAACGATTGTAAATTTAGTGAATCGAGCACTAGCAAAGCACTTTTGGCCAGCGTTGAAAAAGCGTTGTGAACAAGGGATTTGCCACTGTTTTTATTTTGTTAACGGTTGTAAATTTTGTAAATAAGTAAGTTGGGAAAGTGCTTGATTTTTCAGACCATTGGCAATTTCTGGCTGGGTTAATATTTTCATTTGAAGTTTTTAAAATACCATGTTTTTTTTATAGAAAAATGTTCTTTTTTATAAATATTTAAGAATGAGCAATTCCATATGAAAACGATCAAAATTGGCAAATTTTTGGACGACCCCTCTCCGATTTTAAAATAAATAGTCTCAATCGATTGCCCAGCAAAAAATAATGTACCTACATATTTTATTTTTTTTTTATAGTGACTGGTTTAGTGGTGGTGTGCACCACTGTCATGTGACAAAATTGAAGAATTCTTCATAAGGGACCCCATTGAAAGTTGTTTTAAAAAAAAAATTAAAGCCTGATTCAATACCTTTCCAACGAGCTATCACTCGTTGCGATCGCTTTAGTAGTTTTTTTTTAAACAACTTTCAATGAGGTCGCTTATGAAGAATTCTTCAATTTTGTCACATGACAGTGGTGCACACCACCACTAAACCAGTCACTATAGAAAAAAAAAAAAAAAATATGTAGGTACATTATTTTTTGCTGGGCAATCGATTGAGACTATTTATTTTAAAATCGGAGAGGGGTCGTCCAAAAGGTGATCGCTTTCATATGGAATTGCTCGAATATAAAAATTAATTCAGTGAACTGTTTATCTTACGCAGTGATAAAACTTAATATTTTTTAGCATACATAAAATTTATAAGAAAAAAAAACATTCAAAATTTTCAACTTCTTTGCAATAGGTTAGGTTAGGTCGAAAAGAGGATTCGGTGAAGGGAAATACTTCCCTAAACCTACTCAAGTCCCTGAGGACTTACACTTAAGCCAGAATGTCGGCTTGTTGTGCGCTCTAAACAATCGGTTCTATGTCCTATGTCACCTTACTATCCCAGGAACTCCGTCGCACTGACGAAACTCCTCAACTTCTTCCATCCTATACCCCTAAGATCCCCCAATGCGGATATTGGGTCACTGGATAGTATTTCGACCCGGATCCCGGCAAATGCCGAGCATTCACAGAGATAGTGTTCCAAGGTCTCCTTGTCCTCCCCACAGGCCCTGCACACTTCCGAGTCCGCCCTACCAATACGGTGGAGATGGGCCCTAAGTGTCGAATGTCCCGAGAGGATTTCCATCAAAAGACTCAGTTCCTTCCTACTGAGATTCAGAATTTCCCTCGTCTTGTCCTTGTCCGGGTTGCCCCAGAGAATATTTGTAGTCCTGCCAACACCCGCATTTTCCCAGATGGTCCTATGCATGGTGTCAGCCCAGTCCACCAGCTACTTCTTTGCAATACCGGCAAGATTTCTTGAAACTAACACCGATTGTACTCAAATGAAAGACAGCTTTGTGTAGATTTATATTCTTACAAAAAAAATCATGATTTTGCGGATAAATGTTGACAAATTAAACAAAATATACGGAAAAATTGGCGGAATTATTTAAATAAAAAACCGCGACATTTCATAAACTGCAAACTGAAATATATTCAGCGTACCTAATGCTATTAAAAAATATGAATTATAAAGACAGGTTCAAGATAAATTTATATAGGTAGTCTTAGTAGCCCAACTGTTTATCTTCCTCTTACCTGGTTTTGACATTTCTTACATGGTTTTGACATTTCTTTGTACTCTACGCAACATCAAAATGCCTGTTGTTTTTGTATTGTTTGTAGTTGTTTGTTGTAGTTGTTGTTCTAGTAACACTACCTATATAAATTTATCTTGGACAGGTTCAGAGAAAACTTAAAATATGTTGAGTTGTGCTATTCATGAGCTTTTAGATTCTACACGCAAAATGTAGAAATGGAAAATGAAACAAAAAAATGCATTTAAAGCTTTTCAGTCTGTGGCATTGCAATATCCCAGCAAAAATGCTGCTTACTTAAAGCACTACAAATTGATTACTTTAATGCTTCTGCTAATGCAGTACTGTATCTACTTAAGGGAATGATTACCAAAAATAAGAAAACAACTATATGTGTTGCTTTCTTTGAAAGGGGTATTGTAGAGATATGAAAGGTGGGGAAAGATGAATAGCTTCAAACATGGCAACACTGTAATTGTGCGAGTTTATAAGTCTTAGAACAGTTGTTCCTCGCCACCTGATGGAGAGTTGGCGAACTTATTGAAGCTTTTTGTTTCATAGCCCTGATTCAATATCTCTCTTCGGTGGACTTAAGTGCTATGGGAACACCAAAGGTGGGCGTTGCGGCGATACATATAAGGAATAGAAAACTTATAAATATTATTTTTCTAAATTGATATTGTCGTCACCGGGAATCGAACCAGGGACCATCTGTGTAACGCTGCAAATGATCAGCATTACTGCTGTTTTTTTTTTGCAATCGTTCCCTTTATTGCAATTCACTTAAAAGAAGCAATAAAGTTAGCTGCTTCAAATTTTCTGCTGGGATACTTGCTTTTAAACATGTTTAGATGTAGCCAGTAAGTA
This sequence comes from Delia radicum, assembly GCA_021234595.1. Classification (NCBI taxonomy): domain Eukaryota; kingdom Metazoa; phylum Arthropoda; class Insecta; order Diptera; family Anthomyiidae; genus Delia; species Delia radicum. The sequence goes on from CM037855.1 coordinate 92,135,523, forward strand.
GTACATGGTGTGTCTCTGTCTGTCTGCTGTGTTGTTGTGTATTTTATATTTTTTATATATGGGGGGCTATCAGGTCGTTGGCATTGATGCAAGTCATTCAGTCAAGGTTGCTTCCGCAAACTATAATTTTTACAAACATATTATTTTAATGCATTTTACGTTTCTTTTTTTGTTGAATAAAATTAAAATCATATTTTATTGTTGTATGTGTTTTCTAGATGGCAGTCCCATGTTGCGACAGGGTGATACAGGCGATTGGGTTGGTACCTTTGAGGGCCACAAGGGTGCTGTTTGGGGAGTAGCCCTAAATAGGCAGGCTACATTGGCTGCATCAGGAGCTGCAGATTTTACTGGAAAAGTTTGGAATGCTGTAACCGGTGGTGAACTGCATAGTTTCCAACACAAACACATTGTCAAATCGGTGGCATTTGATGCAAGTTCTGAAAACATTGTAACTGGCAGTAATGAAAAACTTGTACGTGTCTTTAATCTCGAGCAACCGCAGGCCGAACCAGAAATGTATAGTGGTCATACGGGAGCAATTAAACGGGCGCTTTTCTGTCGCAATGATAAATATATTTTATCAGCAGCTGAAGATAAGACCGTACGCTTGTGGGATCGTTTAACGGGCAATGAAGTTCAACGTTTAACATTCCCTAATAATCCAAATAGTTTAGAAGTGTCGGCCGACAATCATATACTAACTATAACACATGGATCCAGTATTAGTTTTTGGGAGGTGGATACACTGAAGAAATTGAAAGAAGTTAAAGTACCAACAAATGTATCATCGGCTAGTTTACATCCAGATAAACATGTTTTTGTGTGTGGAGGAGAAGATTTTAAAATGTATAAATTTGATTATATCACTGGCAATGAAATTGGTAAGTCAGGGCCGTTGGTCAGGGGGGTTTAAAGATTTTTTATTGATTAAAAAGTTGTTGAAATTTTTATTCGTTTTAAACTTTTAAATTCTGACTTTAAATTTTGCAAAATTTTGAATAAGGAAAGACTTACAACGGCTCCTTGAAAAATTACCCCAATGAAAAATAACCCCAAAGAGCATATTTTTGTACGTTTTAGAATAAAAATATGTTTTTAGGGCATATTTTTCCATTTTTCGTTATAGAGCAATTTTTTTTTTTTTCAATAACAAAAATTTACAAAAATTCTGAGGTTCGCAAAACCGATTTCGGAAATTCAAGCCATTTTTACAAATTTTGGTTTTCTGATTTAAGATCGTATCGATTTAGATACAATTTATCTACTTAATACCTTTTTTGTTGTTGTCAAAATAACAATTTTAAATAAATTCTACAAACTATTTCTGAACTTAATAAAATTTTAAAATAAATCACTATGAATTAGAAGAAGAATTGAAGTTGTTTACCATCGATCTTTAAATGGGTTTATAAAACTGATTAGATACACCATTTTTATATGTTTCAAAATCTTTCTTTGCGTATATTGAGTCACATATACTTCCTTATATTTTCATATATGAGTCCACAAAATATATTCAAAATGTTTACAAAAAATTTTAAATAAAAAGGAAACGTATTTTTGATTAAACCTTTGAAAAGTTTCCTCTTACAAAATTTGCCTAAAATTTTAAAACTTAAATTAATATAACAAGTTTACATCCCTAAATTATAATGAACTAATAATTTAAATAAATTTGTTTCTTTCAGAATCCTTTAAGGGTCATTTTGGTCCTGTCCACTCTGTGAAATTTTCTCCAGATGGTGAGTTATATGCCAGTGGTTCCGAAGATGGTACTTTACGTTTATGGCAAACTACTGTGGGCAAAACATATGGTCTCTGGAAATGTACTGAACCAAATGAATTGAATAATTCTTTAAATTCACCTCGTGAAGTACATGCAAATTAATTATAACTATTATTATTTTATTGTTATTTTTTATTTTTCATCAACAAAAACAATATTATTGTCAATGTTTAGTCATTTAAACAAAAAAAAAAAAAAGAAGAAAAACAAAAACCAGGAAATTCGTATAGTACGTTTTGCTATCCCTACACTCTGCTATCTCGTATAATTTAAGATTTGTATTTGAAAAATAATTGCTTAAATATTAAAAAAAAAAACAAACTTAAATTTCACTTTGTTTTCAGATTATTTATTAAAGAAGGAAAGTTTTAGTTTGCCAAATATGTTTAAAATTTACAACAATTTTGGAAAAATTATAATAAAATAGGACAACTGGAAATACAGGTCAGGTTAAAATGCCAATGTGGAGCCGATAGTCATTTGGCATAAGAGAAACAAGAAAAATATTGCCGTTACCAAAAATTTTGCTGACAGTGCCAAAATTTGTTTGGGTCAGTGGCTTAACGTTAATTTTTCTGACTTTGTATGTTTGTTTTTTAGCGTTGCCAACCGAAATTATATTAAAACACAGAGTTGTGGACAATTAGCAGTATGAATGTAGAGTTATTTAGAAATAGTAACCAGAGGAAAAGTTGAACTAACTCTTAAACAAAAAGATTGAAAAAACGCCCAGCCAGAAATTGCCGACGGTTCAAAAAATACCATACTGGTAAACTACGGATATTTTCGAAAACCTGTGTTTTGCCAGTACTACCCAAAGTAGTGGTTTTTGCTGTTTTTAATAAATTCACATTGTTATTTGAAGGTTTTTTTTTAAAGATTTTACATATTTTGCTGGAATTTTTAATAGAGAATTTTAAAAGCCCACAAACTGAAAACTGGTTTTCTAAATTCGTCAGATTTTTAGACACTCTAACGCCAGTATTCAGAAAAAATCTATTCAAATACATTTTAGTTAAAATACGTTTTAAGCCTTAAAACTGTATTTATAAACTAATATTAACTTAAAATACTTATTTTAAACCTTGTGTAAAAGTTAAAATGAATTGTGTAAAATGAATACCGTTTTAAGGCTAAAATTTGGGTTTTAACTAAAATGTATTCGAAATGGTGTTTAATATTTTTTTATTAATCCGGGGGTAATTGTTTTAAGAAATTATCAAAAGTATTTCAGAATTTATCGATTGTAATTCATATATAATTAATTGTTTATCAGAAATTATCAATTGTATTTCATATTAAACTATTTTTGATAACAATTTTCATGTAAGATATAAACATATATAATGATATCAAGTTTTATATGAGTATATAGAAACTTTTTTCATCGGGGAAATTACCTATAGATTACGACATTTTGAAAAGAGTCCCATTTAGCACTCTTGGTAGGACAAAAACTTGGGTAATTTGAATTTAATTTTTTCTTAAAATGTAAATTTTCACTTTTCAATAAAATATTTAATAATGGCATGGTTGGCAGTCAATACCGCTGAAAATGCCGTTATGGATTCATAACCCTTTCAACTGACTATCGTTATCCCTAAAATACCATTACTGAAATAATAAAGAAAGCGTTATCCATAAAATACCGTTACCGATATAACTCAAATACCGATAACCTCAAAATACCGTTACCGAAATAACCAAATTAACGTTATCGCTAAAATACCGTTACCGAAATAATCTAAAATATATTTCAATTTAAAACAGCAATACATTTAATTTTTTAAATATTATTAAAAAAATAAAGGTATTGCTGTTTCAAATTTAATTAATTAAATTAAGTCCTAGATATTGTTGAATTACCTAGCCGTTTTATAGCGTTATGTCAGGAGTGCCCAAGAGTTCCTTATGGAAGAGCAAACACCAATACATTTAAAGAAAAACTAATTTTTATTCAATATTTTTTGTTGTAAAAACCAATACATACAAAGAAAAAAATATTTCAATGTTTACCAGCAAAGCATACGAAAGAGTTGTTGCTTTGCACTTGCGTGTATACAGTGAAGAACGACAAAAAAAAAACTAATAAGACAAAGTTGTTTGTGTATTTCGTATTGCTAGTGCTGAGTGCTCTATGTGTGTATTAAAACACACAGCCTATAGCTAAGTGTTTTTACAAAAACAAATGAGCACGAAGCGCATAGGGCTTGGGCACCCTTGCGTTATGTGATAAATAATATAAATAAAATAATATAAATAATTATAAAATAATATAATTCAATAATTTGCTTGTATAACGTTGCCCTTAACCGTTATCCTTAAAATATCGTTACCGAAATAACTAAAATGCCGTTACCGCTAAAATACCGATACCGAAATAACTTAATAAATAGCGTTACACAAACCGATACCCGCATCATATCGGTTACCATCCATGATTAATAGAAATACATACTCGAATGATTTTATGGACTTAAATAGACTTTTAAGTTAATAATTTGAAATTTATGTCCGAAAACTTCAAAAAATTACATTTTTTTCTTTGTTTTTGCTTTAAAGCGGGGATTGGAAGAGACTTACTCAATAAATTAGGTAAATGTTGGAGTATTTACAACCGCTTCCGCTACCTAATAAGTTCAGAAACAAAATATTTATCTGAAGGTAAAAGACTGTTGGTGCTTTTTGGGGAAAAAATCGCAAAAATTTGATTTTTTTAATTTCTGTTTTAACGAACGTAGGTTTTCAGTAGAACTAGATATTGCATTAATTTTTTTTTTCTATTTAATTAAGAATTTATTTAGCTAAATAATCAATATTTTGGAAAAGTAATTGTTCCCGATTTCGTCCCGATATTAGCAAAAAACTAGACCTGAGTCGAACCAAATTTGGAATATCTCGGAAACTATTAGAGATAACCCACACATGTAAGTATGTATTTTGTTAGCCTACAAGCAGATTACAAATACATATGTTCATTTTTTGAAAATGGGATTTGAAACAAAAAAATGGCGAGCACTCAAAATTGTATATGCAAAAAGTTTCCTATTTTGGGTGGTCATCACCGTCATCGCCCCCATCCCCCCCCCCCCCTGGAAGGTTTAAAATCAAAACGTATTACGTAAATGACGTAATACACTTATGCCTGTTCCACATTTTATTGCAATCGGACCACTAAGTCAGAAATGGCATATTTTTTTTATTAAATTTTTGTGCGTAGTTCCACGACTTTTAAAAGAACACAAAATCAAACGTATGGAAATCGTAGAGTTAAACATGACCACAAATTGGAACACGGTATGCCAAAACTTTCTTTCACTCAAGGTGATATTTTCGGACGTTAAAAAATGTAATTTGATTGGACCTGACAAAAATATCCACTATTGGCGCGACCTACGTAAAGAAAAACGATACTTCTCACATCGCAATTTTGGTGGCGGTAATGTCATGATGTTTGGTGCGTTTTCTTCAACAGGTACACTGGAAATTCAGTTAACATCATCTAGATTGAATTGTTCTGATTACACTGCAGTATTGCAATGCAGTTTGGTGATATTTTTGAGACAACCCCAATGAAATCTGAATTTCCATGCAATAATTCATACCAGCAACGAAACTAAAATGTGGTTTCGCTAAAGAAGCGTTCCACTTCCTGACTGGCCTGCATGCTCTCCATATCTGAACACCATACAAAATTTATGGGGTATATTGCTTCGTTAGGTTTACGCCAATGAGAGGCAATTTAACACTGTTACAGAGCTTAAATCCGCCATTTTAACAGAGTGGTCAAATTTAGCCTTAAACTTATTACAAAACTTCATCATGCATACAAGATTATTTGAGCTAGCTCAATGGTGGTCAAATTGACTATTAAAAACTTTAAAATGTGCTTAAAAAATCTTCGCTTGATTTATAAATATGAAACTCAGAGAATAATAGGGTTTTTGAAAAAATCCTTTTTCGCGACATGGTTCTTATAATTTCGAGATTTTGTAAATAGATATGAAACTAACATAACTAACAATTATAATCAGTTGTTAAAATTAAACTAACGTGATAAGTTTAATTTCTATAGAGCTGCAAAGTATAACTTCACACATGGGTTATAAATACAAAACGTAAATTTTTAAGTAAAATTTCTTGTGATTTTTTAATATTTTTCATTGAAAGTCCCGATTTTTGTATATTGTTCAATATTAACGTAATAGGTTGTAGGAAAATGTCTAAAAGGAACATAGCCACTGTTTGTAATAATAATTATTTTGAAATATTTAAGTAAATAAAAATATTTTTAAAATTTTGTTATTTTCCAATAAAAAACCTTAAAAACGTTGTTGTATTTCATTAGTTCCTTTATCTTTCGATTTATTTTTATACAATATTTAGTAGAAATAGCGCTTCATGCGATATAAATAAGAGAAATAAATACATTTTTTTTTAAATTTTAATCTAAATATGAGTACCAGTGGCCCAGCCATGCAGATATATTGTAGTAAAATTTAACAATTCGCCACCTTGACGAATTTCGGACCTTTGTTGCAAATGATCAAACCATCGGGATAAATTCAAAAAGTTTTCCTTTTCGATGGGTGTTAAAGATTTCTGAAAGAAGAAACATTTTTAAATATTACATAGAATTCAGAATAAAAATAGACTTTTGGTAAAAGAACTTATTTCAAAAAATGTTTACCGTTGCATAGAAACAAAAAGCGTTACAATTTATTAGAGATGTCGCGAATAGTGTATTCGGCACTTTACCGAATAAGAATGTTTGGTATTCGGTTTAAACCGAATACCGGATATTTGCGAATAGTTCTTTCACATATTTTCACATAAATTTCATACAAAAGTACGCTATACTTTAGGTATAGACAAAATTCAAGAAAGTTATAAATTTTTTTTTAGGTTGCAAACTTAACTCAAACCATTACAAACTGATATTTTAAAGAAAAAATATTTTGTGAAAAACTTTATTTTCTTAAATTTTTAGACAAAAAACACCGGTTTCTAAGCAATTTTCTTTTAGCCGAATAATTATTCAGTATTCGGCCGTGTAGCAAAAACATACCGAATAGTATCCTACTATTCGTGACATCTCTAAAATTTATCTGTTTAAAAGTTAATTTGTTGCATGTAAAAACGGCTAAAGTGAAAAGCCTAATGCTACAAATGGGTTAAGTTTTTTTTTTTTTTTTTTGTCAAACACAAATTTATAAAATAAGTTGATTGGCGAGGGATCTCATATAATCTATTGATCTTATATCTTATAGCGTTTACACTATGAAAGTTTTTCTTAAGTCGACATAAGGGCTTTTGACAAAGGTCCACATATTTATATTCTGCGATTTTTTGGGTGTTTCAAAATTATTTATCGTTTAAACTCAATGACAATTGAAGAAGTAATTGACAAGTACATCTACGGATGTACATTAGGGTGTCGCTTAAATATAGATTTGTCATTACAACCTCCATTACCCATTTCGAAATTTATAAAAAATTTTAATTATTTATTGAAAATACGTGATATTATTTAGATATGGAATTTTGACTTCATCAAATATCATTAACCCACTTTTGCCTGGAATCAAACATGACCAACAAATGTGATCAAAATGAAAAAGTGTTTTTTAAATACATTTTAAAGATTTTTTAAAAAGCCTAATTTGGATATGTCGATTGGTATTTGTATAATAAAAAAGTTGTAATAAAAGAAAGAAAAAAATTCGTGTGTTTAACGACTCATTTATTTATTTTTTTATAAAATTTCAAAACGAGCCCTTAAGGACCAAATAAAGAAATTTATTATTTTGTAAAAAATTTAACAAAATTTGAGTATTTTCATCAAAGTTTGCGTTATTTTCTGAAATACATCACTTAAGTTTGATTAGACTATATTATCTTTACTTTTTTTTAAATATTTAATCCTTAGCGGCCAGGGGACTAATAATACCATAAAACGTGATTTATATTATGATTACAGGGGGGTTACCGCGTAACTCGATTCGAAAAGAAAAATTTACGAATACGAACAAATTGTACCGCGTAATACGATTTTCGTACTTTTTTCTCGAAAGTATGGACATTTTTTTCTCCCTTTTCGAACAAAAAAACCCTTTCGAAAATGCAACTCTGTATTACGAAGATGAACTGTTTTTGCGATAAAAACGTTCGGAAATTGTTCGAAAGCTATTTTGCTAGTGACAATTGAAATGTAAGTATTTACACATTTAAAGAATAAAAAATGATTAACAAATAAAGAAAACTTAATAATATTGTTCATTTATACAAAAATATTTATTAAATTACCCAATAAACATGTTATATTAAATCTAATAATATTTGTGTTTTCAATTTATAAAGGCAAGCTCCAAAAATAAATTTATACACAAATAAAAAACAATATGAGGTAATGGTCAACTTCATGGTCAAGCATTCAGACTTGGCAAAAGGGCATCTAAAAGTCGCAGATGCTAAGAATAAGTTAAATAATTTGTGGCAAAAGTTGTGTTCGGATTTAAATGCTTTCGGACCACCCGAATGTGATTTCAATGGCTGGAAAAAAGTAAGTTTGTGTAATGAGCGTTTTTAATAATATATATTAAAAAATATTTTTCCAATAGGTTTGGGCCGATTACAAGACTCATGTAAAAGCTAAATGCCGCCGTACCCGAAGCAGCATTTCTGGAACCGGAGGTGGTCCAAGCAGATACTGTTCTCTTACTCCATTGGAACAGCAAACGTCCAATTTGATATCAATTCAAGAGGAATTATAGTCATCTTCATCAAACCACAAATAAACGCAATCCATTTTTATGTTTTAAAACGAAAAAAACAATTTCTTTTTTAATTTCAAATTTTGTTTGTTTTGGGATTTTTTGTAATTTTGACATTTGATAATAGTGTTGCCACGTTTTCTTCAGTTTGTTCCCTCTTTATTATGAATACAACTCTGTAGTCGTTCCGAATGAATTACACAGTATGCATTTACTTTCGATTCGGAAGTTCTTTTCGAAAAATTTTGATTTTCGATTCGAGTTACGCGGTAACCCCCCAGGAGTGTAAGTCTTTTAAATTAAAAAAAAATCCATTGATATACATAAATAAATATTTTATGAAATTTGATCCATATAGGCTTAATGTTTTTACGTTTGATCAAAAAAGGCCCACTGGGAAATTTAAAGAATGACTTATTTCAGATTTCCAATGAAATGTCAACCGTGACCGAAAAATTAAAAGTGGACAAATAATTCCTTCTGACTTGTATTATTAAAAAGAATACTTAAATTTTATTAAATTAAAATTAGCTGCCATAATGTTAAAACGGACCTCAAAGTTGACTTCATGTTTCTAGTCAACTTTTTTCATGTTAAGTAAATATTTAATTCTTTAAGAGCGACGAAGCAAGTAAACTCCTCATCTCAAAATATTTGTTACAGCAACAATTAACTCCAAAAAAATGCAAACGAAGTAAATAAAGATTAGTAAATGAGAAATTTTTGATTTGCTTCCATTGACATTCTAATGTCACGTTCGTAACCATAAAAAAATTTTAATTAAAATCAAGTGTTGGGAATAATTTAATATAAGAAAATCTGAGACATATCAAGCAGAGTTAACTTTTATAAAATTTCGAACTTTGGCACATCACATCACCAGGCAAAAATTTTATTTTAAGGCCTGATTACTGAATGTCCAGTTAAAATTTAACAAACAGTTAAATTGAAAATTTATATGGGAAAAAAAACATAAAATTTGTGAATTAAAGTCCAATTAAGAACCAATTTGACTTTGTATGGCGTCATACCAAGGTCTTTATGCTAAATTCGTCTCAATGATGTCTCCGAAATGTTCAATTGTTGAGAACGACGGTGAATTGATGTTGATGGCGCTTCACGCACACTTTCTGCCACAGCAGCAATATTCTCGGGTGTACGCACTGTTTTTGGCTTTTCACGCTTTGGTTTATCGATGAGGATGCCAGTTTGTTTGACTTTTTTCACAAGATAACGAACATACGGACCATATTCGTTCAGCGGAAGGATAAAACTAATTATCTGTCAAATCAGACATGAGCTAAGTGTTACCATTCACGAAATAAGCACTAGTTGAAAAAAAAAAACGTTAGATGGCGGACCCTTTACTTCTAAAACACAGACCATCAAAATCTGAAAAAGTCAAGACCCTGGGACTAGAGTATATTTTTCTAATGGTTTGATATGCGCCGAATCTGGCAACAGATTTTTTCATATCAGATTTTCTGAATATCTTAACCTAAGTTTTAAAAAATTAGGGTTTTTTGCTATATTGCGCTTGTTCGTTAGTTTAGTACCCTTTATCACATATCCAAATTTAATCAAAAACTTAAAGAAGAAGGCATTCTGTCTTTTTTTGGTCAAAAGTGGAAACAAACAAAAAATACATACATAAAATAATTATTTTCATCCAGTGGAAATTTTTTTTTATCAATTGAAAAGCTTTTGCAATCTTGTAGTCATAATTAAAATTACGTTTAATGGGTCTTTTTTGTCCCTAGGCCATTAAGTGTTAAATATTTTTTAATAAAAGTAAATTAAGGTGATATTTTACCAAAAATGATGCAATACTTAAAATTTTGTTCAACTTCTGACAAAATAATCAATTATCATAAAATGTCATGGAAAGGAGTCTCTCCACACACAAACACGAATTATAATTTTTTCAATTTATTCACTGTTTTTCTTAAATAACAACTACATTTTATAAAATTAGGTATTTTTAAAAATCTTTAAAATTAATTTAAATAAATCACGATTTTGCATTTTTATTAAACTCATTGTTTTTTTTTTTTTGTGCGGCGGTCGTGGGTTCGATTCCCACCAGAGGCACTGGTCTGTTTTCGCTACAACGCGCCGAAATTGTAATTATGTATATGATTATTAGTTAATAAAATAAAAAAATAAACTCATAGAAAACATATGATTTTCTATTGTTGATTTACTTGAATAAACGTCACTACATTGCTAGGTCTGTCAAAAAAACAGAGTAGTATTTGGAAGATGACAAAGCCAATTGTGACAATATTTTGTTGTTGTTTTGTTTTTTCTTTGATATTTTAAATTTTGAATCTCGCTCCTAGACGAGGACAAGAAATTCTCATTGAGTTTGTAATTTAACATAACAAATATCTCTAGAAATTCTAGTAACAAAGTCCCCTGAAGATTTCCTTAGGCAGGAATGAAATCCGGATAGGGACACGCCTACATCAGATTGCTTTTCACAATTTGTTAAATAAGTTTTGGGACTTTAGCACATTTAATTACTATAAATGCAATTAATGTTTATCCCGATGAAAATAAATTTAAATAACTCATTGGTCATTTTTGATTCTCGGCTAAAGTAAGTTATTAATATCGGATGTTGTCAGAAATCCATATCTGAATAGTTTTGAGTATACATATTTCTAATTTTGAGAATTTTTAATAAAAATACAATTTTTTCACAAAAGGGCCATTAAAAAAAACAACAAAAAAAATAACGATTTCTTCCATTTCGAACAGTTTGCAATAAAACTGGGGTTGTAATGACAAATCTATTTTTTTAGGAACACTTGTACGATGACTAACTTATATGACACTTACCTTCTATACTAAGTTTTGTTAAAATTGAAAGGGGTAGCGGTCAAAAATTGGATAATTTTTAATGGTTTTATATGGAATGAGTCATTAGTAACACCTTGTAATTGAAGAAGTAATGACAAGGCATTGTAAACACTTTTGACGATTTACAAATTTGTAGAAGTTTTAAAGAATTCGACGTGAATTGAACTTATTACAAAATCAATGCGCGGCTCCAGTAATTAATATACAGGGAAATTTCATACGCTATGATGTACAAGTTAATGTGTTTGTTGTGATTTTTCACACTGTTGGCGTATGAAATTTTCACTCATATTAATTGCTGGAGCCGTACAATCCGGATTTCACTGCAATCGAACTATTTGATGGGACGATTCGGATCTATTCGACTTTTTTATATTAAATGTCTTTAAAGTCTTCTTATTTTAAACGAGCTTAAGATCATTTATTTATTAATTATTTATTTCCAATATTTCGTCTCCACATTGGGTGACTTTTTCAGGGAATATTGCCAATATTGACAGAAAATATTTTTGATTTCCCGTCTTTAAAAAAATTGTTATAAGTCACTGAAGAAGTCACCTAATGTGGAGACGAAATATTGGAAATAAATTATCTTAAGCTCGTTTAAAATAAGAAGAATTAAATAAAAGATCAAAAAAAAACTTAACATTGTCTTTAAAGTCTATACAACAAAAACACACAAAGCATAATTTTCAGACTTCAAAATGTACTCCACTTACCACTAAATCATAGATTGCATAAAAAATTGCCAAGTCGGCCAATGTAATAAAATGACCCACCAAATAGGATTGTTTCAAAAATAACTTATTGAAATCCCTTAACAATTGTAGAGCAATATGTTTGTCTTTGGAACCGGGTGCAACATATAGAACGGCATATTCAATCCATTGATAAACTTGAGCTTCCACTTCACGTGTTTTGCAACTATTGGAACCAATTTCCGATTTGGATTCCTTGGCTAAATTACTTAGGATGGTGGCATATCCAGATACTGTTTTATTATTGAGAGTTCGGCTTACAACCTAAATGTGTGCACAAATTAAATTATATTAGTAACTTCCAGCTACATTTTTTAACAAAAAAAAAAAGAAAAGAATAAAAATATCATTTTACCGAGTATAAAAAGTTTTACCCACTTGTTCTTCATTCAGTTGTAATTTACCCAATGGTACTTGTAAACATTTTGCAATTTTTGATACGGCCTCAACTTCACACATATTTTAATGATGCTATTTTAGATATTCGCAATAATTCTTATAAAAATTTATCTCAACTATGCAAAATGCACGCTTTTTTGATCCAATTTGTATATATTTTCATTAATAGGTCCATTCGTTTACTTTTCCAGTAAAATCCAGTAGATGAGTAAATTTTGATCAAAATGAAAATTTTACTCTCTTGCACAAAAAAGTAAACGAACGGAAAAATTGCAAAAACTTGCAGGTTAATTTAAACATATGAGCGCTAAAAAGCTTAGTGTTGTAAAATAAGTGTTATTTAGACTACCCAGTATATATTGTTTTTGGTACTTGATGCATTGCATTTTAAAAATTATAAATTCGTAGCAATTGTATTTATTAAATAAACTTTTGGGGAAGCTTTTAGACCTGTTTAGTTTGTACATGACTTTTAATTTTGTTTCTAGTTAAATAACATACGAAAATACATGAATACTTTATTTTTGATATTCGGTACCCTGATAATATGCAGTAAGAAGTATTCATATATTCATTAGCTTTACATCTCTAATATATTAATGTAAATAAAAACAATTAACAGAGATATTAGAAAACTGATAAATTGTTACTATAATAATTGTAACTGACTACTTTAATTTGTTTCAGGTTTAAAATAATTATTTTTAGTTTTTGCCGCCCTTTTAATTCAGCTTTTAATCTTTTAAATGTTTTTATTACTAAATGTATGCTTATTTTTGTTTGTTTACTTAATCTAATCATATGTTTTTGTTTTCTACTGGATTTTACTGGATTTTACTGGCAAAAATTTCTCCAGTAAAAATTTGCATGTTTTTTGCTGACAACTGTCACTTTACTCTCTTAGTAGATGCTCTCTTTTGCAAATTTATGTGTACGCGAACGCATTTCAGTAAAATCCAGTACAAATTTGTACAAATTTGTGCAAATTTTGGTGTAAACGAATGGACCTAATACTGATTACGTTAATAATTTTTGACATAACGTAAAAAGTAACGTTATGATATTATATATGAAAGCTGCGAACTTTATAAACAAAGAAAATTTAAAAACAGCTGTTATGAAACCTATTAAGAGAATGATGGCAATTTATCATTAGTGAGACACTTATTTGACATTAACAAGTAAAACAAATGATGGAAAATTGAGTACTGAATACTTTTTTTGAACTAAATAGCACTTAATGGGGCGTTCCTCAAAAAAAAAAAAATAAGGTCGCCTCCAGAATTAAAAAAGAAATTTTTGTCTATCTTCGGTTAAGGCCTCACATTGGGTTGAATCATAAGTACACTGGGCTTAAAGTACGATGTTAATTTTTTTTTTTGGAAAGAACGTATATTGTTAAAAAAAAAATATATATTTTTTAAAATATTTTAACAAAACCTTTATTTTTTTAATTTTAATGAAAAAAAAAATTTTTTTTTGAAGAAAAAAAAATTATAAATTAATTTAGCAAAATACCACTTTAGTACGACTAAATTAACTGCAAAATATTTTTATTGAATAAAGTGTACATTGCATTTATTTGTATAATTTTAAGCTAGACTTTAATTTTTTTAAACTTTTTTAAGGAAAAACAAAAATATACAAATATTTTATTTTGCAAATTATTTTTAAAATTATGACAATAAAGAGGCTTTATTTTACAAAAACAATATTATTATGAAAACTACTGTATATTGGTTAATAACTAAACTTTATTTAAAAATATTTAAGTTAATTTTTATTATTGCTTTATAATTTAAATTTTGTTTAAAATTATTTTCATAATTATGACCGCAAAATGGTAAAATTAATCAACTGCAAATGACAGTTAAAATAACTACATTTGCAGTTTGAAAGGTGTGCACTACATTTGCATTAAAATCAACTGCAATGTGTAGGTATTTTTAACTGTGAAAAATGAACTGTCGAGTAAAGTAAAAACAACTGCAAATCTTAGATAAATATTTTATTTTATTTAATAAAATTTACAGCGTTTTCATTTTATTTGTATATCTTCATCAGCATTATCTTTTACACTGAAGATAAATGAGAACATATATAAAAACAAGCCACTTGCCATGTTGGTTTTTGTTTTTGTATCTTTTGGTACGTAAAAACTTTGTCAAAAAGTCGAAACAACTGCATAAAATAACTGTTACCGAAATTAGTTAATTTTGGAAGGCTGCTTTACAAATCAACCCTCCAAAACATTAAAAATTATCCAACTGCAATTGCAGTTAAAAAAAATTACAAACGCATTACTGCACAAATAACTGTCATGTAGTAACTGTAGAACTTTTCTGAGTGTATAAGAGTTTTTCCATAAAATCTTAAATATTAAAAAAAACGGCAGTAAAGGCGAAATGTTTTTTTGTGTATTTTATTATAAAAAAAAAAAATATTAGAACAACTGGTAACAATTTAAGCTCTATTCCATCAAATACTAAAAAATACTCCACATTTAGAACATTTTAAAAAACAACAACAAAAGCATCTGTTAAAAAATAAAAATTAACAAAAATCTGTTAAATATATTAATATATATTATAAAAATAAATGGATTTTTAAAGTCTAACCCAAAAAAAAAAACTTGAAATGTGCTAAATTTTATTTTTTTCCATGTTTAGCAAAACCAAACAAGCAGAAAAAGTATTTAATTTGGCAGAACTCAATTCTAAAATATCAAGTAGACACCACTTTTGACTAATTTTAATCCAACGTGGGCCGGGTCCCAAAAATGAAAGGAAATTTCCTCAGGATTCAAAAGTGATATTTAGGATCCATGATACGTAGCGTCCTCTATACTCGTTTAAAGGTTGAGGTTTTTTTATTTTTTTTTTTACTATTTTCTGCAATTTAAAATAAATAAATCTAATATAACAATATTTCAAACTTACGTATACACGCATTTCATTATTTTTTTTGCAGTTTTTTGCGAAGTGTCCAAAATAACTACGCAAAACAACTGTTACTAAAATACGGTATTTTTGGTTAGTTATTTTTTTAGAGTGACTACAATTACAATTAAAATGATTGTTTCCGTTTACTACACACATGACTGACATGTAGATACGGGAAGAATTTTCCGAGTGTACGAAATTAAAAAAAAACAAAAAAATTAAGAAAAACTCATTCCCAGTGTTGCCAAGCATTTTTTACAAATCCCCCTAAATTTACTCTACTACCAAAAAATTCCCCTAAAAATGAAATATCCTAAAATCTGAAAAATTTGTCAGTTTTTATTTCAAATCCGTTGATTAAAAATGTTAAAATACACTAAACAGAAAAAACTAAAATGGGGTTTCAATTAAAAAATTGAATTGAATCAATTAATATTTTAATTGATTTTGCACCTATCACGGCAATGATGATATCAATTAAAACTTTTATTGAAAATTAAAAAGGAAAAAAGCTATAAATAACTTCTACCAAAAAAATGTGATACTGACAAAAAAGTGTGTGAACGATACATTGGTATGTGTGTTTTTGTTAAAAAATATGTATTTATATATATTTAAAAGTCAATAAAAATATTAATTGATTCAATTAAATATTTGTTTAGAAACAAATTTAATTCAAATCTTTAAATAGATATTTTAGGTTGATAATTATTTCTGTGTTTTTATATATTTAAAAGTCAATTAAAATATTAATTGATTCAATTAAATATTTGTTTAGAAACAAATTTAATTCCAATCAAATCTTTAATTAGATATTTTGGGTTGATAATTTTTTCTGTGAGAGCTTCGTTAGAGTTTTACAGTAAAATCTGAAATTTTATTTTAACAGCGCCAAAAAATTGTCTTAAATTTTACCAGCAATCTAAAAAAAAAGACTAAAATTATGCCAAAAGTTTTACAAAAAATAATAATCGAACCGAAAACTTTATTTTTATAAAGGCAAAATTACCCTCTTTTAATCAGATTTTTACCCCCAAAAATTCCACCTAACAAATTGTTACCCCCCCAAAATCCCACTAAACGACCTAAATCTTGGGGGAAACCCCTAACTTGGAAACACTGCTCTATCCCCATTTTTGCACTTAAAATATACTTAAAAGTAATTTTCAGTAGATTCTACTGTGAAGCTTTTTTGAGTGCATTTTTATTTGCGAAATAATTTTTTTTTTTTTTACAGAATTTTATGGAAAACTCTTTATATTGGATTTTTAATGAAGTTTTTTATCATATTCATATTTGGTCTGGCCGAGTGTTGCGTTTTGGTCAATGCCTCATAGGTTATATCGTATTGTACTAAAAATATAAAAAGTGTTGATATGGCCACCAGTAACTGAAATTATAATGAAAATATTATTTTTTTTTTTTGTAATTGAAGAAGTGAATTAAAAATCCTTACCGATGTTATAAAATTCATATTTAATTCAACAACACCACATACAACATTGCTACGGGTTTTGGCCATTAGTTGAAGAATAAAATGACGGAGCTGTAATAAAAGTTAAAAAAAAGATTTTTAGAACATTTGATAACATTTTAAAAAATGTATTAGAGCTAAAAAAAGAAATAATACATTTTCATTAATCTTTGAAGTATAAATTACAAGATTAATTGTTTTAGCCTTAGTTTTGCAATCTTTTATGGTACATTCACAATGAAATAATCTGAAGTACCGACTCCAGAGGTAATAGGTACTAAAAGGATGTTATGATACAAACAAATCTAAGTGCAAATGAGAAGGGAACACAGTTTCCTCTTCAGCCAGAACTGGAAAAATATAATTCTTTTTTGAGCCAATTCGCATAAAATATTATTCATTTTATGAATTAGTTAATGAAAAAGTAAATTTAATGAAAAAGTTTGACGGTTACTACATGCCAGTTGTTTGTGTAGTAATCATTAGTTGTTTTTAACTGCGACTAAACACACTCAGGAAATTAAGAAGGCAGAAATGGCTACAAATTACAGTTGAAATGACTACAAATGTTGTCAAAAATGCTATGACTGTATTTGTC
Source organism: Delia radicum (assembly GCA_021234595.1). NCBI lineage: Eukaryota > Metazoa > Arthropoda > Insecta > Diptera > Anthomyiidae > Delia > Delia radicum. Next base: position 92,153,121 of record CM037855.1, read on the forward strand.
ATTAAAATTACTAACCATGTTGTTAAAACAACTACAATAGCAGTGAAAACGACTAATGAAGCGGTCAAAAACAACTAACCTTAAATGAATGCATAAACCATAAATACGAGCAACAAAACAATAAAAACAATAAATACTACTGTTTTTAACAGTTGGTTTTACAGTATTTAAAAATTTTTTTTTAATAAAACTTTTTTTTTTTCTTTTAATTACAATAAATATTTGTATTTCCTACATCCTATTTAAAATGCACAGTGAAATTTCCAAACGGTATTCCAGTTATGATGTTTTTATGCATTGGAGATACGATGACATTTTCAATTATTATTAGCAAACTATGAACATATCAATTAATTTAGAAATACAAACGAGATTTTTTAATTTCTCTTTTTAAATAATTAACAAAAAAATAACTGTTACTATAAATTTACTGTTTTGGTAGTTATTTTTAAAAATACTAAAATAACTGTTCAAAACAACTGTTACAAGGGTACAGTGTTTTTGGTTAGTTATTTTTTGAAATGACTGCCTAAAATAGTCGTTTTCAATTTTTTCATAGAAAAATTACTACAATAACAGTTAAAACAACTACTGTTGTTAACTATGTTAAAACTACCACTGTTTACTATGTTTAAATGTTTCAATGTATAAATTTAAATAGCCATATAAACATTAGAGCGACTCAACTTGTATGGAAGCGAAATTCGTGCAAGGTGTACCCCCCCTCAAAATGAACATTGGTATTTGTATGATGACATCTAAAATATTTCGCCTCTAGCTTTGACCTCTCGTGAGCTGGACCATTTGAAAAAGGGTCCATTTTAGCATGTTTCCTCATTAATATATACAATATGGGTTTCATAAGAAACGTATTTTAAGGCGCGTCCAACTGTATATACAATTTGTCCAAGGACGATCATCCATGTTCTTTTTTTTTTTTTTTAATTTGCAAAAAAAAAATATGCCGCCAAAAAGTCGTGGATCATTTTTTTTTTTCTTTCTTTAGTTCTATTTTCATCCATACATGATCTAGAAACTAATTCCGCTATCATATTAGATTTACCACAAAATTGCATTTATATATATTCCAGAGCACCGTGTAAAATGCATCTAATTTGCAAAAATCTAAATATTTACATACAAAGATGATGTACTTGGCAAAAGAAAAAATTTGATACCCATATTGCCCTATTTAAAACAAAGAGTTACCACCCCATTGCATTTTTGTCAAAACGCGAACTAGCATGAATTTCAAAAAAGCTGAGACCCGTATTTAATTAAATTGACTAAAGATTAAAATATGTTAATTTGCCATTTTTATTACAAACAACCCCGAACAAAAAATTCAAAAACCGTTATTTTTACAGAATATCCTTAAAAAAGGACATGGATGATCGTCCTTGGACAAATTGTATATACAGTTGGACGCGCCTTAAAAAAACCTTTCTTATGATACCCATATTGTATATGTTGGTAAGGAAACAGATTCTCAAATTAACAAAACATGCAAAAATAGACCCATTTTCAAATGGTCCAGCTCACGAGAGGTCAAAGCTGGAGCCGAAATATTTGAAATGTCATCTTAAAAAAGTCCAAAGTTCATTTTTAGGAGGGTCCATCGAGCATTTTTTTGGTGAGTCGCTCTAATAAACATATATGTTCAATTATAAACATTTATCTCTAATAATTCTAGTCTAATTCTATATAGCTTTGTTTTGTTTTAAAAATATTTATATGGGGGTATATATAGTAATATATTATTTTATATACAATTATACTTAATATGGCTAAATATATATTATTATATATTGCTATATATACAATATAGAGTTATATAAGCGTTCGTATTTAATTCAACATAAATGTAGATATAACTAAACATAACTTTATACTACCCAACATTAAACATATTTGTTTTATAACATATATTTTTTATGAAAAATATCAAATAGTTTAAAATATCGAAACGTAACATTTTCTACATATTTGAAACTTCTTTGTTGGCGATTCCTCCAGATTTCGTTAAAATTGAATATAAGATCAAATACTCAAAATTAATAACAAATTGGAAAGAAACTTAACGGCCCAATTGTATATTTAGTGGGCAAAAATTAATTTGAAAGTTGCTCGAAACATTTTTGTATTAAAACTTTTTAATATTTATAGTACTCCAATGGAAAGGTTGATACCAATTTGTATTTCAGTTGATACGAAATATGTATATTGTTTCTTTGAAAGAAGCATGAAATCATGCAATTTGGTTATTTTTTATCCCATCTTAAACGTGAAATTGGCCGCTAAAAAGATATCCATTCTATATAATTTTGCCATCTCTATCTATCACTTATCCAAATTTTATGGCAATCGGAACACATCAATCAGCGGTGTTTCCTT
>CM037855.1:92155614-92174727 GCA_021234595.1 Delia radicum
AAACAGGGTCACTGACAAAGGTTTAATACCAGAAACTGCGCAGTCTGATTCAGAAAAAAATTGAAAATTTGCAATGTAGTTATGGTTTTTAGAAAATACACTCATTCTTCTCTACCACGCCTTTCACAATTGAATAATTTTCATTTAATTTAATTGTTTAAAAGTTGATAAACCTTTATCGGAGTTTTGGTCTCATATACTTCTTTAATATTATTTTATTCATTTTTATAAAATAGAAGATTTATCATATCAAAATATATAACGCAAAATTTTAAAAATAAAAATCAAAATTATTTTTTGAATTAGGAATTAAAGGGCTTATTGTAAAAACGTGATAAGCTACATTTTCTTAAATATTTTTTCCTTAAATATTTTTTGACATAAGTTTAGCTTAAACACTTAATACACGTACCAAGAGTATAAAAGTCCTGCAATATTCATATTTTCTAAATATTTTCCTACTTTTAAAGGCGAAAATAAACAAAAATTTTAATGTATCTTATCAAGTTTTTACAATAAGCCCTTCAATTCATTTATATAGAAAATAAATGTGATAAAAAATTGTATTAATAATATAAAAATATTGTTCAAAACACTAAACATTTCTTAAAATTACGAAACGATAAAACAAAATAGTTCAAAACTAAAAATATAATCTCTGTATGTTCGTATAATATAGATTAGTAAAAGAGGGCTTTGGGAAAAAAAGCGCATTCATAAATAGAACAATTTTTATTGAAAAATAAAAATTAGAAAGCCACGATCAGTTTTAGAGTTTCAGTAATACTAGGTACCAGAGCTTTACAATGCTCATATTTTATTCCTTAACTACACTTCAAGTATTATGTCTGAAATCTATTTTTAGCACTGGACTCTCTTGGTAATATGTACCAATGTTTAACTTGCTCCATCAATTTAATTGTAAAACAATTAAGAATATTGTCTAGGGAACGTGAAATTTCCTGCAATCCTCAGTAGCTATTGTACGTCAGTTTATTCGTCGAGCGCTGGTAAACTTCAGCCTTTCGCAGAATGGCATTTTGACAAAATCAATTCATGGGACCAACATTTGGGTCAAGAAATTATTAATATTTAAAAAAATAGCTAACGGTGCAAAGTTTGTAATGAATAGAGCAAAATCTATTAAATTTTGATAAATCATTAAATTTTGTATGCTTAATTTAGTGGTTTGTATCAAAAATTGTTAACTTTTTTCAAGGGCTAAATTTAATAATAAAATTTACACATCGTTTTTGTACAAAATCACAAAAAGCAGCTACTAAACTATAGAATTAATTTATAATGACAAATCTTTTTATGGATTTTTTTTTTGTATGATCTGACGATTTGTAGTTTATCGTTAATCTAATTTATTAGGTTGTGAGTTTTAAATTTATCAAAAAATCAATAGTTTTGATTCGTAGGTTCAATAAATAACTTCCTAAAGTCTAATATCAAAATAAAATAGAAATAATTTTTGTTCTTGGATCATATGTTTTTTTTTATATCTTTTTATATTCCGCAATATATAAGTTTATTTGCAACCATATAAAAAAATAAGATAAAAGCAAACATATTTTTGGATATGATATATGGCACCGAATGATATATGGCACCTATAAAAACAAAACACAATTTTGTGTTAATTATACAAAGCTTATGCTGAGAATTCATTAAAAAAGACAAATTAATTAAAATTGCTTAAAAGCATGAACATTAATTAATTAAAAGTACCTCTGTTAACACATTTTTTTCGAAACTCTTAAAACCAGTTCAGGCTTTTAGAAGAGAGAGTTGGAAACGGTTTGTTTAAAAATTAAACCCCCATCCCATATAACATGCGGAATGGATTCTAAATTTTTAATTTTAAAATTAAGTAGTTGCTTAGTTCCGCTATTGGCAATATACTTTCTACCACTGATCCTGTTTTGTGGTTATCAAAATAGTTGTTTTGAACAATCTGAAATTGCTGAACTACTAAATAGGGATATTTATTCTTCATAAAAAAATATCTTATTGATCCATAATACAGACCGTGTAGTTATTATTTTTAATTATTTTGTATAACAAGGACTTGTGAAGTTTGCTCTTTATTTCTGCTCATCTTCCTCGGTAAATGTTGTTTTTGTTTGTTTTACCTACTATCTGAAATTTATTCATAAAAAGCATGCATTTCGAGATTTAACATTATTTTTTAAAATTAATATTTATATGTTTTATAAAAGAATTACAAGTAGTACTTAATTCGACTAAAAAAAATAAAAAAATATTTTCATTTGTTTTAATATTTTTAATTAAAAATCTTATTAGATAAAATTGTACCAAATTATACATATATAATTTGATCATATTTGATAGACCCATTTTTGGATCAAACTCCCATGAGATACCATGAGATCAGCTTATGTATGCCATTTTATGATCAGTTGAGATGTGATGTTTAGCTATATGTACACTCAGGGAACTCCTGCTGTAAATATTTGTAGTTGTTTCAGTTGTAATACAGAATATTTATTTTTAAGCGAAAAAAACAGTCATTAGTAGAAGAAATTTTAGTTTTGACTACAATAGTTGTTCCTTTAAAAAAACAAACACATCAAATTACTGTATTATAATTTTACATTCATTTTATACAGTAGTTTTTTTTTTATTTTAAAAAATAAATCAAATAAATGTTTGTTTATGTTTTACTGCATATTTTGTTAATTTTTACTACCATTGTAGTTCATTCTTCGAACAATAGAAAATAAATGACAATTTACTGAAATGTAAGTCGGCCTTTTTTCAAGTGAAATTTCATTTGTTTTTAACTGCATATGCAGTGGTCTTTACCTACATAGTATTCTAAGTGTACCCCCAAACCTGTAGCTCTAAAATATCGCGAAATTAGGGATTGGGATTTTAAGTGTATATGTATATATATAATTTAATGTATATATAAAATTCCATGTTCATATATTATTTTATATGGTCATCAATATACGTTCATACATATAATATTATATATTATTATACATATAATATTATATATTTTTTGTATTTTTTTTTAAGAATTTTGTATTTTAAAAAACGGTTTTAATAAAAAATAATCGCATGGGTTCTACATTCCGTAAATGAAGTGAAAGTGAAAATTAAGCTCAATTTGTGTTCTCAATTCCACACAAGTGATTTGAAAAGAAAATTTCATTTTCATTTGTTTCTAGTGGAATTAAAGTGATTTGATGTGTTCTATAAAACAATTTCACTACAAAAAAAGTAATTGTAAAACGGTATTAGTTAACTGCGTGAAAAACCAAACTTTTTAGAAAATAAAATTATTTTGAATATTAAAAGTAAAACAAAAACAAACAATGTAAGTAAATGTGATATGTTTTTAATATACATTTATTTAACTGAAAAGTGTTGTATTTTTTCGGGGAAAACACGTGAATCCGGAACAAGAGGCCGCATTTTTGACATTCATGGAAAAAATTCTGCTTTGGCCAAAGGTTTTTAGAGGGGCGTCAAAACAGTTGAAGACCAGTTGTGGAAGGACTTAGCAAGTACAATAAACAGCTTAGGACCTCCAGAAAAGGATGCAACTGGTTGGAAAAAGGCTTGGGCTGATTGGAAGGCTACCATTCGTAAAAAATTGGCCGAAAATAGAGCAGAGGTAACGGCAACAGGTGGAGGACCCAACAATATCCACCACATATCATGCAGTTGCCAAACTTTCTGGCCTTTATACAGCAGTCAAAGGTGTTCCAGCTGCTAAATCATTCGGGACGACTAGCAAATGGTAAACAACCACAAATTCATCTACTGAATTGTCAAACTTAGATGGCACCAGTTCCGACAATGTAGTAAACGTGATTTTACAAAAATTAAATGAAAATAACGAAGATACTGAAAATATAGAAAATGAAGAACCGCAACCGATGATTTTCCTTTTTGATTTCTCTTTTTGATTTCTCAATTTCTTCGCGAAATTGCGTAACTCATTTTGTATTATTTTAAATATAAGTATTTTTTTGTTTAATTTTTATTTTTGTTAAAAAAGGCACTCTTTATTACAATATCATTCACTTTAAAGTGATAATTTGATTTTTTTTTCCCGCATTTTTTTATGTTGTTGCTAAAAACAAAATGAAAATGAAATCGTCGTAAAAAAATGATTCATTCGTTTTCAGAACATAGCGGAATTGAAAATGTGGAATTAAAAACGATTCCACTTTCACTTCGTAGTGGAATATAGAACCCAGGCCAATATTATTTAAAAGGCCTAATTGCAAAAAAGTGTTTTTAAATGACAAAACATGTATATTATGTATTTATGCCAGCGCAAACATTCTGTTTATTGTAGCATTACAACGAAATATTTGCGAATAAAACGACATTTTAACAACTTTAAAATAAAGTATAATACGAACAAACTAAATTAAAACCAGGGATGGATAAATCCTTATGAATAAGATAAAGAATTGAAGTTGTTTACAATCGGTCTTTTAAATGGGTTTATAAAACTGTTTAGATACACCATTTTTATATGTTTCAAACTCTTTCTTTGGGCATATGGAGTCACATATACTTCCTTATATGTTCATATGTGAGCCCTTTTTGCACATTAGGAATTCCATATACTTCCATATTTGCCCATATATGACCCTTTTTAGCGAATATGAAATAACATATACCTCCATATATGTCCATATATGAGCATATACGCAACCATATATTTCCATATATGAACATATTTGTACATATGTGAACTTTGTTAACACGGAAAGTAAACAATTTTTTTTTCTGTTTTTATAAGCTTATAATATTATCTAACTGAGCATACAAAAAGTTCCGGGTTTATATCGGAAATTAAAAAAATATGCATTTGTAAAATGAAAGTTGATATCGATTTGAATTACTAAGACGCAGTCGAAGTCGATTTCAAAATTCTTAATATCTCAAGACCTGTTTATGGCAACTTAATGATTTTTACATACTCATAGTTCGGAATAATGTTAAATAAATACAAATTTATTTATTTATTTATTTATTTATTTAAGTCTATGGATACAATATCCTTACAGACTAGCATATAAAAATTAAGATATTTAAAATAAATTATTTAACAAAATTTTAAATTGGGAGTGAGAAACACTTATGTCTAACTTATTACAATAAATATTAAATATCTCATAGATCTATTTAGTGGTTCGTTTAATACATATTCAGTTAAGTGTATATCAATATGAAAAAATTTACTTATATTTCTAAAACTTCTTGGTGGAACATATATTGAAATTAACTCTAATAGCTCAGGAGAATCAATAACACCACAAATAATACCATGTAAAAAAGTTAAACTTGCAATAATACGACGAGTTTCCAGAGTTTTTAAAGAAATAAACTCACACTTATCTGCGTAAGAAGGGGTAGAAAAAGAAGGAATGTTAAAATGATTCGGATAGTTAAAACATGGTAGGGCAAACTTGACAAACTTTCTTTGAATTCTCTCAATACGACCAATATCAAAAATATAATCAAAAATATAAAATTTTTGTACATTTATTTTTTAAATAAAAAATTCTGCCTACAACTTTTTTGACAATCGCAACTCCCAAACTTTTTGCAAAAATTTATCATTTTCTAACAAAAATTTTCCCTATTTTCAAGAAAATGTAATCGGTCAAAAACAAAAAAAAAGTCTGGTCAAAAATTTAAAATTTTAATTTTCAAAAGGAGTTATGTTTATAACTGTAATTGATAGAATGTAACTGTTCATTTATTTTACTGAAAAATCTTTGAAATTGGTAGAGATAGCCTTTTCCTTGGACCAATTTTCTTAAAATTTTTTATATGTTCAATAGTGTAAAAAGTTTCATTTATCTACGACAACTCCTTCTATTTTTGTCCAAATCAATGTTCGTGTGGTAGTTTTACAAAAATAGGCACTGGAAAAGCAGAAGAAAACACAAAATGCTTTGTCAACGTTTAAAAAAGTTTCTTGGATTCTTTGAGCTATAAACTTTAAAAAAATATAATGGATTCTAACCCATGGGAATAAAAATGAGTTCCCTAAATCGAGTTTGGAAGACCAATTTCTTCTTAAAAATACTTTAAGGTAACTCGAAACAAATTTAGATTCGTACTTATTTGACTTTTCATAAGCGTAATTTTTCATATCAAATTGTATGAGCGTCTTTAGTGTTAAAAAAAAAAACAAAGTTGTCGGCTTCTGGAAGTGCAAAAAGGAAAGTGTATCTAAAAACTGAAATCTTTTTAAGCATAAAAGTGCCAAATTTAAATTCTGGAATTATGAAATACCTATACTAAAAAGTGGTGAACACCAGTTGGCGCCCAGAGCAACAATAAAAGGAAAATTTTACGTAATTACCAAAAAAGTCTTAAAATATGAACAAATAGATACGGTTGAATAGTCATAACAGATGTAAGAATAATGGTCCAAAACCTAACAAGGATTTTTATAGCAAGAATATGAAAATTCGCTACATCTCGCAAAGTTTCAAACTTTTTTATATATTTGAAAACTTCATAAAATTATCTTTAATTAGAGATATAAATTTTGTTTATATTGTTTTTACTTTTTCTATAATTAACATTCAACGCTCGATTACTGAATGTCCAGTTAAAGTTTAACAAACAGTTAAATTGAAAATTTATATGGGAAACAATAAGAAACGTGTCAGTTTAAAGTCCCAGTTAGTAGCTAAATGGGCATTGTGAAGTTGTGAGTTTATTAATTAAAGGAAAGTTCTTATTATTACAAATTTGTATAAAACTTTTTCATAAATTCTAAAAACGCTTCACTGTAGGAATGATTCTTTAGATTTAGGAAGATTGTCATTAATTCTGCAAACATTTCATAAATGTTGACTTTAACGAAACCGGTTTCATAGATTCAATGAAAAGTTTCAATGGACGAGTTTTCAGCGACAATTTTTATTAATGCTATGAAGAAATTCATTACTAAAGTGCAGATAATTCTCTCAGTGTTCTTTCGTTTTTGCCGTTTTTATATATTTTTAAATCGAATTAATTTTTATTTAATAGAAGAAAAATACATGATTTCTTGTTTTGTGTGTTTTGTAAGTAATTGGCTTCACTATGAAAGCACTTGATTTTTATTTTTCTGAGTATTTTCCCAACCCTTTGTAAAGCATTGGCACCATCAGGGAACTGTGTTATCATTTGGGCATTGGAAAATTACTAACATTTTGTTTATTTGAGCGCTGGGAAGACACTTTATTTTTATTTCTCACAGTGCTTTCCCAACGCTTTGAAAAGAATTGGTCCCAGCGTGGAACCGTGTTATAATTTAGGCTTTGGAAAAGCACTGTTAGCAAGTACTCATACTACCCATATCAGTGCTTTGCCAGTGCTGTGCTTTTGTATTTTTTCTACCTGTGAAGACATTCCATAAAACAAATTTTTGTATTAAAATTTGAAATCAATGATCAATTGAAAATATCCCGAAATATTTAAAAAATAACTTCAAATTTTTTCAGAAGCTGTCTTTTAAATACATATTTTGAATAGACATAGTAGGTACGCTAAATCGAAATGTGTACATTTACCCAGCCAGAAAAATACGAACGGCAAATCATTGGCCCAGTGCTTTCAACGGTGGTATGAGCGTTGGCAGAGCGTTGGATTTCTGAATATTTAAGTGCTTTGCCAATTCCAAATGATAACATCGGGCAGTGCTTGGCCGTTACTTTTTCAAAACGTTGGCAAAGCACTGGCAATGAACGCTTTGCCCGTACCAAAACTAATATTTTAAAACGTTGGCAAAGCATTGGTAGAACAACCAATAAAGTCCTACTTTGTAATTCACTTCAGTATTTCTTATTAAATGATTTTGGTAATTTTAACAGAAATAACAATAGGCTTGCTTCAGCTTCGTTAGTTACAAAATAACTGCACGATTTTTTTTACCAGCACGTTTTTACTACAGAAAGAAATTTGAAAATAAATTTCTTTAGAAAAATTTAGTACAAAACTATACTTTGTGCTGACTATAATAGGACCTTAATTTTCTTAACTTCAAATCATAAATTGCAATTTAGTTTTGAATTTTTCAAATCTTGTAATTTGAAATTTTATAAAGGTATAGATTAGACAAGTTTTTAAAGCATCATTTTTGTTGGGAGGATACTAGCAGAAAAATTGCTAATATCAGCAAAAAATTTGCTAAATTAGCAATTTTTCTACAAGGATCCTTTGAGTAAAAATGTTGCTGAATTTATAGACTTTTTTTTAGTGTATGAATTTGATTTGAATACCATAGGCTTATGGTTAGTTGATTTTAAATTCATTTAAGATTTGAAAAAAAAGAATTAAATTTTTAAGTATGTAAAATAAATTTAAAAAATACTATTACAGTGCACTCGCGATAATGTGAACACTGCATTACGTGAACACCGCTTAATATGAACACATTTTATTTTACATTGACTACTCTAAAAGGTGAACAGAGTACGAAAGCCCTATAATATGAACAGAAAAAAGTCAATGTGTTACAGTAGATATCGGATATAAGAAACTCAAAAAAAGCCAGAGATTTCTTTCTAATATACGATTTTTTCTTATATGGAATTATCGGATATAAGAAAGTTGTTTCTTATAAGAGTTCTTACGCATATAAGAAATCTGTTTCTTATATCGTCCATTATCGTTTTGACAACACGTGTATGTATATGTACATATGTTCATGAAATTCAGAGTTGCCTACATACTTGCACTGAATATGTAAACATATTCAGTGTGGTCAACAATCTTAAATACTTTCTTATATGAAACCTTTCCAAATACGGTTGTCAGCTTTGGTGATTGACAAACATTTCTTATATCAGTGTTTTTCTTATACGTGTTTTTCTTATATGAAGCAATTTTTACACTGAGAAGATGCAAAAAGGCTCGGTGTTTTTGCTTATCTTTCTTATATGCGAATTGTTCTTATATGAGATGTGCTTATATCCGATATCTACTGTAGTTGGAAATGTGTAAATACGTTAAGAATTAAATTTTTTTCTAAGTTTTGGGACTCCCCTATTTAAACTGTTTCGCTGCATTAAGGACAGAAGAAACATAGAAACTATTTTAGTTGCTATTTTTACTTATTGCTAAAAGGTTGTTTTTTTCGTATTTACATATCGCACTTGATCAACAAGAGGGTATTAACTCAAAATTTTAAAATTTTCAGTAGAGTCAAAAAACTGTTTATGGCCGCATTTTAACAAAATTTAAAAATTCAAACATATCATAATAAGCAAATTCCATTTAAAAATATATATACATTGTTTTTGTTTTAAATTTTACCACTCATTGCAAAAAAAAAATCAATTTTTTGAGTTAATACCATTTTTTTGAAATTTTATCGATTTAAATTTATAGAATAAAACAAATTTTATCAACAAAACAGTATCAACTCAAAATACAACCAAATATAAATAAAACAGTTTGATTATTTTTAACATAAATAAAGGCTCAAATCAAAATAATACCGTTATATTAGTTTTTGTTTTTATATACATCGAGATTATTTTTATGTTATTTTCAATTTATAACGAGCTTTCAACCTCTGTATATTTACAAAAATAAAGCAAATCAAACATATTAGCTAGGTTGGTACTAGTATTTCGATCTGGCTAAAGATCTCATCAGAACCCGAAGTTTTAGAAAAGCTAGAGCCTCCATAATAGGCAGAACTTTAACAAAAAACCTATTAATAATCAATTTTGCTCCATTCTTGTCTTCTTAGTAATCAAGCACGTGGTAAGGTCTTTTCCTAACAAGCATCATGACGTTACTAAACTTTGAAGACCAAAAATGTTCTATTATATAAAAAAAAATTTTAGTGTGTACTCTGGCCTTTTTTATGAAAATATACGATTCATTTCTATTTGAACTTTTGTATTAACTCGAAATATTACCTTTTTGTTGAAATAAAGGCAATCACTACATTATCATGAAAATGGTCTCAAAAGTGGTTTTCGAGATGAAAGAGTAATCGGAATGCGTTGAAATTTTTACAATAGATAGATATTGATGTTGTTAGTTGATTTCTTGAAAAAAGTGATATTTTAAAAATTTTGAGTTAATACCCTCTTGTTGATCAAGTGCGATATGTAGTATTTTTACATAAATCTTCATACAAATATATGTAAATAATTTTCTTAATAAATCATTTACTTCTTTTATTCTAATAAAATGTCAATTATTATTTTAATACGTAAAATTAGTCTAAACTTATGGCATTATTGATACATTTTGCCTTAAATTTTGGCATTCGGAAAGGTGAACAGCTCACAAACGTGAACAGTCCCGGTTTTAATTAGTTCACATTATCGTAAGTGTTATTTTTTGTTAAAACCTGCTAACTTATTTAAAAACAAGTATTATATGCTTTAAATTTCGTTTTTACAAACGATTGTAAATTAAGTAAAGCGTTGTGAACAAGGGATGTGCCACTGTTTTTATTTGTTAACGGTTGTAAATTTTGTAAATAAGTAAGTTGGGAAAGTGCTTGATTTTTCAGACCATTGGCAATTTCTGGCTGGGTTAATATTTTCATTTGAAGTTTTTAAAATACCATGTTTTTTTTTATAGAAAAATTTTCTTTTTTATAAATATTTAAGAATGAGCAATTCCATATGAAAAATTGGCAAATTTTTGGACGACCCCTCTCCGATTTTAAAATAAATAGTCTCAATCGATTGCCCAGCAAAAAATAATGTACCTACATATTTTTTTTTTTTTTATAGTGACTGGTTTAGTGGTGGTGTGCACCACTGTCATGTGACAAATTGAAGAATTCTTCATAAGGGACCTCGTTGCGATCGCAACGAGTGATAGCTCGTTGGAAAGGTATTGAATCAGGCTTTCATTTTTTTTTAAAACAACTTTCAATGAGGTCCCTTATGAAGAATTCTTCAATTTTGTCACATGTCATATGGAATTGCTCTATAGTGACTGGTTTAGTGGTGGTGTGCACCACTTAAAACAACTTTCAATGAGGTCCCTTATGAAGAATTCTTCAATTTTGTCACATGACAGTGGTGCACACCACCACTAAACCAGTCACTATAAAAAAAAAAAAAAAATATGTAGGTACATTATTTTTTGCTGGGCAATCGATTGAGACTATTTATTTTAAAATCGGAGAGGGGTCGTCCAAAAGGTGATCGCTTTCATATGGAATTGCTCGAATATAAAAATTAATTCAGTGAACTGTTTATCTTACGCAGTGATAAAACTTAATATTTTTTAGCATACATAAAATTTATAAGAAAAAAAAACATTCAAAAAATTTCAACTTCTTTGCAATAGGTTAGGTTAGGTCGAAAAGAGGATTCGGAGAAGGGAAATACTTCCCTAAACCGACTCAAGTCCCTGATGACTTACACTTAAGCCAGAATGTCGGCTTGTTGTGCGCTCTAAACAATCGGTTCTATGTCCTATGTCACCTTACTATCCCAGGAACTCCGTCGCACTGACGAAACTCCTCAACTTCCATCCTATGCCCCTAAGATCCCCCAATGCGGATATTGGGTCACTGGATAGTATTTCGACCCGGATCCCGGCAAATGCCGGGCATTCACAGAGATAGTGTTCCAAGGTCTCCTCGTCCTCCCCACAGGTCCTGCACACTTCCGAGTCCGCCCTACCAATACGGTGGAGATGGGCCCTAAGTGTCGAGTGTCCCGAGAGGATTTCCATCAAAAGACTCAGTTCCTTCCTACTGAGATTCAGAATTTCCCTCGTCTTGTCCTTGTCCGGGTTGCCCTAGAGAATATTTGTAGTCCTGCCAACACCCGCATTTTCCCAGATGGTCCTATGCATGGTGTCAGCTCAGTCCACCAGCTACTTCTTTGCAATACCGGCAAGATTTCTTGAAACTTGTGTAGATTTATATTCTTACAAAAAAAATTCATGATTTTGCGGATAAATGTTGACAAATTAAACAAAATATACGGAAAAATTGGCGGAATTATTTAAATAAAAAAACCGCGACATTTCATAAACTGCAAACTGAAATATATTCAGCGTACCTAATGCTATTAAAAAATATGAATTATAAAGACAGGTTCAAGATAAATTTATATAGGTAGTCTTAGTAGCCCAACTGTTTATCTTCCTCTTACCTGGTTTTGACATTTCTTTGTACTCTACGCAACAACAAAATGCCTGTTGTTTTTGTATTGTTTATAGTTGTTTGTTGTAGTTGTTGTTCTAGTAACACTACCTATATAAATTTATCTTGGACAGGTTCAGAGAAAACTTAAAATATGTTGAGTTGTGCTATTCATGAGCTTTTAGATTCTACACGCAAAATGTAGAAATGGAAAATGAAACAAAAAAATGCATTTAAAGCTTTTCAGTCTGTGGCATTGCAATATCCCAGCAAAAATGCTGCTTACTTAAAGCACTACAAATTGATTACTTTAATGCTTCTGCTAATGCAGTACTGTATCTACTTAAGGGAATGATTACCAAAAATAAGAAAACAACTATATGTGTTGCTTTCTTTGAAAGGGGTATTGTAGAGATATGAAAGGTGGGGAAAGATGAATAGCTTCAAACATGGCAACACTGTAATTGTGCGAGTTTATAAGTCTTAGAACAGTTGTTCCTCGCCACCTGATGGAGAGTTGGCGAACTTATTGAAGCTTTTTGGTTCATAGCCCTGATTCAATATCTCTCTTCGGTGGACTTAAGTGCTATGGGAACACCAAAGGTGGGCGTTGCGGCGATACATATAAGGAATAGAAAACTTATAAATATTATTTTTCTAAATTGATATTGTCGTCACCGGGAATCGAACCAGGGACCATCTGTGTAACGCTGCAAATGATCAGCATTACTGCTGTTTTTTTTTGCAATCGTTCCCTTTATTGCAATTCACTTAAAAGAAGCAATAAAGTTAGCTGCTTCAAATTTTCTGCTGGGATACTTGCTTTTAAACATGTTTAGATGTAGCCAGTAAGTAGTACATGGTGTGTCTCTGTCTGTCTGCTGTGTTGTTGTGTATTTTATATTTTTTATATATGGGGGGCTATCAGGTCGTTGGCATTGATGCAAGTCATTCAGTCAAGGTTGCTTCCGCAAACTATAATTTTTACAAACATATCATTTTAATGCATTTTACGTTTCTTTTTTGTTTAATACAATTAAAATCATATTTTATTGTTGTATGTGTTTTCTAGATGGCAGTCCCATGTTGCGACAGGGTGATACAGGCGATTGGGTTGGTACCTTTGAGGGCCACAAGGGTGCTGTTTGGGGAGTAGCCCTAAACAGGCAGGCTACATTGGCTGCATCAGGAGCTGCAGATTTTACTGGAAAAGTTTGGAATGCTGTAACCGGTGGTGAACTGCATAGTTTCCAACACAAACACATTGTCAAATCGGTGGCATTTGATGCAAGTTCTGAAAACATTGTAACTGGCAGTAATGAAAAACTTGTACGTGTCTTTAATCTCGAGCAACCGCAGGCCGAACCAGAAATGTATAGTGGTCATACGGGAGCAATTAAACGGGCGCTTTTCTGTCGCAATGATAAATATATTTTATCAGCAGCTGAAGATAAGACCGTACGCTTGTGGGATCGTTTAACGGGCAATGAAGTTCAACGTTTAACATTCCCTAATAATCCAAATAGTTTAGAAGTGTCGGCCGACAATCATATACTAACTATAACACATGGATCCAGTATTAGTTTTTGGGAGGTGGATACACTGAAGAAATTGAAAGAAGTTAAAGTACCAACAAATGTATCATCGGCTAGTTTACATCCAGATAAACATGTTTTTGTGTGTGGAGGAGAAGATTTTAAAATGTATAAATTTGATTATATCACTGGCAATGAAATTGGTAAGTCAGGGCCGTTGGTCAGGGGGGTTTAAAGATTTTTTATTGATTAAAAAGTTGTTGAAATTTTTATTCGTTTTAAACTTTTAAATTCTGACTTTAAATTTTGCAAAATTTTGAATAAGGAAAGACTTACAACGGCTCCTTGAAAAATTACCCCAATGAAAAATACCCCAAAGAGCATATTTTTGTACGTTTTAGAATAAAAATATGTTTTTAGGGCATATTTTTCCATTTTTTCGTTATAGAGCAATTTTTTTTTTTTTTTCAATAACAAAAATTTACAAAAATTCTGAGGTTCGCAAAACCGATTTTCGGAAATTCAAGCCATTTTTACAAATTTTGGTTTTCTGATTTAAGATCGTACCGATTTAGATACAATTTATCTACTTAATACCTTTTTTGTTGTTGTCAGAAATAACAATTTTAAATAAATGGTATAAACCACTTCTGAGCTTAATAAAGTTTTAAAATAAATCACTATGAATTAGAAGAAGAATTGAAGTTGTTTACCATCGATCTTTTAAATGGGTTTTATAAAACTGATTAGATACACCATTTTTATATGTTTCAAAATCTTTCTTTGCGTATATTGAGTCACATATACTTCCTTATATTTTCATATATGAGTCCACAAAATATATTCAAAATGTTTACAAAAAATTTTAAATAAAAAGGAAAACGTATTTTTGATTAAAACCTTTGAAAACGTTTGAAAAGTTTCCTCTTACAAAATTTGCCTAAAATTTTAAAACTTAAATTAATATAAACAAGTTTACATCCCTAAATTATAATGAACTAATAATTTAAATAAATTTGTTTCTTTCAGAATCCTTTAAGGGTCATTTTGGTCCTGTCCACTCTGTGAAATTTTCTCCAGATGGTGAATTATATGCCAGTGGTTCCGAAGATGGTACTTTACGTTTATGGCAAACTACTGTGGGCAAAACATATGGTCTCTGGAAATGTACTGAACCAAATGAATTGAATAATTCTTTAAATTCACCTCGTGAAGTACATGCAAATTAATTATAACTATTATTATTTTATTGTTATTTTTTATTTTCATCAACAAAAACAATATTATTGTCAATGTTTAGTCATTTAAACAAAAAAAAAAAAAGAGAAGAAAAAAAAACCAGGAAATTCGTATAGTACGTTTTGCTATCCCTACACTCTGCTATCTCGTATAATTTAAGATTGTATTTGAAAAATAATTGCTTAAATATTAAAAACAAAAACAAACATAAATTTCACTTTGTTTTCAGATTATTTATTAAAGAAGGAAAGTTTTAGTTTGCCAAATATGTTTAAAAATTTACAACAATTTTGGAAAAATTATAATAAATAGGACAACTGTAAATACAGGTCAGGTTAAAATGCCAATGTGGAGCCGATAGTCATTTGGCATAAGAGAAACAAGAAAAATATTGCCGTTACCAAAAATTTTGCTGACTGCCAAAATTTGTTGGGTCAGTGGCTTAACGTTAATTTTTCTGACTTTGTATGTTTGTTTTTTAGCGTTGCCAACCGAAACTACATTAAAACACAGAGTTGCAATTAGGACAATTAGCAGTATGAATGCAGAGTTATTTAGAAATAGTAACCAGAGGAAAAGTTGAAACTAACTCTTAAACAAAAAGATTGAAAAATGCCCTAGCCAGAAATTGCCGACGGTTTTCAAAAAATACCGTACTAGGCAAACTACGGATATTTTTTCGAAAACCTGTGTTTTGCCCAGTACTACCAAAGTAGTGGTTTTTGCTGTTTTTAATAAATTCACATTGTTATTTGAAGGTTTTTTTTTTAAAGATTTTACATATTTTGCTGGAATTTTTAATAGAGAATTTTAAAAGCCCACAAACCGAAAACTGGGTTTCTAAATTCGTCAGATTTGTAGACACTAACGCCAGTATTCAGAAAAAATCTATTCAAATACATTTTAGTTAAAATACGTTTTAAGCCTTAAAATTGTATTTATAAACTAATATTGGCTTAAAATACATATTTTAAACCTTGTGTAAAAGTTAAAATGAATTGTGTAAAATGAATACCGTTTTAAGGCTAAAATTTGGGTTTTAACTAAAATGTATTCGAAATGGTGTTTAATATTTTTTTATTAATGCGGGGGGCAATTGTTTTTAAGAAATTCTCGAAAGTATTTCAGAAATTGTCGATTGTAATTCATATATAATTAATTGTTTATCAGAAATTATCAATTTTATTTCATATTAAACAATTTTTGATAAAAATTTTCATATAAGATATAAACATATATAATGATATCAAGTTTAAATGAGTATATAGAAAACTTTTTTCATCGGGGAAATTACCTATACATTACGACATTTTGAAAAAGAGTCCCATTTAGCACTCTTGGTAGGACAAAAACTTGGGTAATTTGAATTTAATTTTTTCTTAAAATGTAAATTTTCACTTTTCAATAAAATATTTTAATAATAGCATGGTTGGCAGTCAATACCGCTAAATGCCGTTATGGATTCATAACCCTTTCAACTGACTAATCGTTATCCCTAAAATACCATTACTGAAATAATAAAGAAAGCGTTATCCGTAAAATACCGTTACCGATATAACTCAAATACCGATAACCTCAAAATACCGTTACCGAAATAACCAAATTAACTGTTATCGCTAAAATACCGTTACCGAAATAATCTAAATTTAATATTATTAAATTAAATTAAGTCCTAGATATTGTTGAATTTACCTAGCCGTTTTATAGCGTTATGTCAGGAGTGCCCAAGAGTTCCTTATGGAAGAGCAAACACCAATACATTTAAAAGAAAAACTAATTTATTCAATAATTTTTGTTGTAAAAACCAATAATACAAAGAAAAAATAATTTCAATGTTTACCAGCAAAGCATACGAAAATGTTGTTTGCTTTGCACTTTGCGTGTATACAGTGAAGAACGACGACAAAAAAAACTAATATGACAAAGTTGTTTGTGTTATTTCGTATTGCTAGTGCTGAGTGCTCTATGGTGGTATTAAACACACAGCCTATAGCTAAGTGTTTTTACAAAAAACAATGAGCACGAAGCGCATAAGGCTTGGGCACCCTTGCGTTATGTGATAAATAATATAAATAAAATAATATAAATAATTATAAAATATATAATTCAATAATTTGCTTGTATAACGTTGCCCTTAACCGTTATCCTTAAATATCGTTACCGAAAATAAACTAAAAGCCGGTTACCGCTAAATTACCGATACCGAAATAACTTAATAAATAGCGTTACACAACCGATACCCGCATCATATCGGTTACCATCCATGATTAATAGAAATACATACTCGAATGATTTTTTATTGGACTTAAATAGACTTTTAAGTTAATATTGAAATTATGTCCGAAAACTTCAAAAAATTACATTTTTTTCTTGTTTTTTGCTTTAAAGCGGGGATTGGAGAGACTTTACTCAATAATTAGGTAAATGTTGGAGTATTTACAACCGCTTCCGCTACCTAATAAGTTCAGAACCAAAATATTTAATCTGAAGGTAAAAGACTGTTGGTGCTTTTTGGGGAAAAATCGGCAAAAATTGATTTTTTAATTTCTGTTTTAAACGAACGTAGGTTTTCAGTAGAACTAGATATTGCATTAATTTTTTTTTCTATTTAATTAAGAATTTATTTAGCTAAATAATCAATATTTTAGAAAAGTAATTGTCCCCGATTTCGTCCCGATATTAGCAAAAAACTAGACCTGAGTCGAACCAAATTTGGAATATCTCGGAAACTATTAGAGATAACCCACACATGTAAGTATGTATTTGTTAGCCTACAAGCAGATTACAAATACATATGTTCATTTTTTGAAAATGGGATTTGAAACAAAAAATGCGAGGCACTTCAAAATTGTATATGCAAAAGTTTCCTATTTTGGGTGGTCATCACCCCCCCCCCCCCCCCCCCCTGGAAGGTTTAAAATCAAAACGTATTACGTAAATGACGTAATACACTTATGCCTGTTCCACATTTATTGCAATCGGACCACTAAGTCAGAAATGGCATAATTTTTTTATTAAATTTTTGTGCGTAGTTCCACGACTTTTAAAAGAACACAAAATCAAACGTATGGAAATCGTAGAGTTAAACATGACCACAAATTGGAACACGGTATGCCAAAACACGATATACTTTTTTTTAAAACTTCTTTCTTTCACTCAAGGTGATATTTTCGGACGTTAAAAAATGTAATTTGATTGGACCTGAAAAATATCCACTATTGGCGCGACCTACGTAAAGAAAAACGATACTTCTCACATCGCAATTTTTGGGCGGTAATGTCATGATGTGGGTGGCGTTTTCTTCAACAGGTACACTGGAAATTCAGTTAACATCATCTAGAATGAGTTGTTCTGATTACACTGCAGAATTGCAATTCAGTTTGGTGAATTTCCATGCAAGAATTATACCAGCAACGAAACTAAAATGTGGTTTCGCTAAAGAAGCGTTCCACTTCCTGACTGGCCTGCATGCTCTCCATATCTGAACACCATACAAAATTTATGGGGTATATTGCTTCGTTAGGTTTACGCCAATGAGAGGCAATTTAACACTGTTACAGAGCTTAAATCCGCCATTTTAACAGAGTGGTCAAATTTAGCCTTAAACTTATTACAAAACTTAATCATGCATACAAGATTATTTGAGCTAGCTCAATGGTGGTCAAATTGACTATTAAAAACTTTAAAATGTGCTTAAAAAATCTTCGCTTGATTTATAAATATGAAACTCAGAGAATAATAGGGTTTTTGAAAAAATCCTTTTTCGCGACATGGTTCTTATAATTTGAGATTTTGTAAATAGGATATGAAACTAACATACATAACTAACAATATCAGTTGTTAAAATTAAACTAACGTGATAAGTTTAATTTCTATAGAGCTGCAAAGTATAACTTCACACATGGGTTATAAATACAAAACGTAAATTTTTAAGTAAAATTCTTGTGATTTTTTTAATATTTTCATTGAAAGTCCCGATTTTTGTATATTGTTCAATATAAACGTAATAGGTTGTAGAAAATGTCTAAAAGGAACATAGCCACTGTTTGTAATAATAATTATTTTGAAATATTTAAGTAAATAAAAATATTTTTAAAATTTTGTTATTTTCCAATAAAAAACCTTAAAAACGTTGTTGTATTTCATTAGTTCCTTTATCTTTCGATTTATTTTTATAAAATATTTAGTAGAAATAGCGCTTCATGCGAT
>CM037855.1:92174827-92215827 GCA_021234595.1 Delia radicum
ATTTAACATTGTTTTTATAATGAATATATATTTATATGTTTCATAAATGAATTACTTACATTTGAACGAAATATTTCGTTGTTTCGTGTCGCGAAAGACCAGTGTAACATATACGAATACTTACGATAGTATTTTGTACAATGCACGAAATGAATTTTCTGTTCTACGAATATTTTTTATATATTACAAATCATTGTTCTTACCACCGCTTTAAAATTGTGCTATTGATTATTACGTTAATTATTACATTATACGCAATTTGAAAATAGGACTAAAGACAGAAAAAAAAAATGATCTACGAATTTTTGGCGGCATATTTTTTTCGCAAATTAAAAAAAGAATATGCCGCCAAAAAGTAGTGGATCATTTTTTTTTCTTTCTTAGTCCTATTTTCATATCCATACATGATCTAGAAACTAAATCCGCTATCATATTAGAGTTGCCACAATATTGCATTTATATATATTCCAGAGCACCGTGTAAAATGCATCTAATTTGCAAAAATCTAAATTATTTACATACAAAGATGATGTACTTGGCAAAAGAAAAAATTTGATACCCATATTGTCCTTTTTAAAACGAAGAGTTACCAGCCATTGCATTTTTGTCAAAACGCGAACTAGCACGAATTTCAAAAAAGCTGAGACCCGTATTTAATTAAATTTACTAAAGATTAAAATATGTTAATTTGGCATTTTTATTACAAACAACCCCGAACAAAAAATTTAAAAACCGTTTTTTTTTTACAGAATATCCTTAAAAAAAGGACATGGATGATCGTCCTTGGACAAATTGTATATACAGTTGGTATGATACCCATATTGTATATGTTGGTAAGGAAACAGATTCTTAAATTAACAAAACATTCAAAAATGGACCGTTTTTAAAATGGTCCAGCTCACGAGACGTCAAAGCTAGAGCCGAAATATTTTAGATGTCATCATAAAAAATACCAATGTTCATTTTGAGGGGAGTACACCTTGCATACAACTTGAGTCGCTCTTTTTTTTTTTTTTTTTTATAATTTAACCAATACTCAGGGGATGCCCCCTACTCATGCAGTGCATTGTATTGATCAGGAAAATAAGGTATGGGAAGGAGGAAAGAGGGAGTAGTGTTTGTGGATATTTGATTTAAATTTTTCTAAATTGTAAGTAACAGGGAAGACTTCTGCGGGAAGTTTGTTCCACATACGAATCGTTCGACTAAAAAACGAATTTTCTCTGTAATGCGTTGTGCGAAACACAGGACAATCAACTACAAACGGATGTGCTCTACTAGATAAGCGAGTATTACGAATAAAAACTCGGGCTCGTGGAATAAGTTCACTTATCTCAGATGAGCATATGTACATATTACACTATTTAATACATAAACAATAAAACAAGGGAGTCTAGTTTGAGAATTAGTTCAAGTTTTAGAACAAAATGAAAGGAAAAGGGAACCATGTTCTCCTTGAGTTAATGTTAAATAGGAGAATATTCATATACTCAGAAAATTTTTTTAGGACAGATTACCTATGAAATTAGGTTTATTTTTTTTACCACCGGTACATGGAACCGGTTCTAGAACAGGTTCCTGGGAGTCGAAATGTAAGGTGTCACTTGTCCTAGAACCAGTTCTATAACTGGTTCTAGAACCGGTTTTTAAATCACTCTGTTCTAGTTTGGAGTTAAAGAACCTATTGAATATAGGACTAACTCCATATAAAAAGAAACAGTTGCAGAACAGAAATTAGAACCTGTTATGATGCATTATAAGTGTTCTGCAACCAGTTATTTGGATTTTACTGGGTAGAAATATACAAATACATGGAGATCATAAATTATATGATGTTATATATTAAAATGAAATATAATAAAAATAAATGAAGTCGCTTCAACAAGTTGCAAGGGTTTTTTGCAGTGCAATTAATTGTATTAAAATAAAAAGTACTGATATCTAAAACATTTACAATTTTTAATTTATTTTTTATTAAAAAACTTATTAAAGAAAATTGTATCAAATTATATATAATTTGATCGTATTTGATAGAGCAATTTTTTGGAACAAACTATATGAGATTAGATCCCAAGAGATACCTGAGATCAGCTTTTGTATGCCATTTTTCGAATCAGATGAGGTGTAATGTGACGTTTAGTTATATGTGATACTATATATAATCATATATGATTATATCGGAGCTTTTTTCGTCGGGTTAGTAAAACAAAATAAGAATAACAAGTTTAGTACAAAATAGTTTTTTTTTTTTGGACTTCGTTTAATTTGGATTTCAAATTTCAGAAATAAGGTCCCCTATTAAAAACAAATAAAATTGTCATGCTAAAATAGCTAAAACAGCGGCTAATGGTGCACTAGGCAGACTTGGGCAACGTCAATTATATTTCACAATCATTCACTTGAAATATTTTTCTATATCATTAAAAATTTCAGACCTACACTTACACTTGTGGGCTTAATCGCTTTCCTATAAAATTATCAATTTTGTCAATACCAGACATGGAACATAATACCAATTACTTTTTTATTTCTAATTACATGTAATTTGGTGTAATTGAGTAATTTCCCTGTACTTAACTACCCATATGTTGTTAATTATGGTCATGTTTGGTATTATACATTTTACAAATTTATAATACCAAGCAAGCGTTTAAACTCACAGGTGTGAATGTGATGTCTGATATTATTAATGATATATCAAAATTTAACAAGCGAATGATTGTGAAATGAAATTGAAGCGCCAAGTCTGGAAATATGTCCTTTATTTCCTTAAATTGGGTGAATAGCATAATTGACCTAGTTCGTTCACTAAGTACATAAGTAAACGCTTTGCCATTATCGGTTACATATCATGAGTTCCATGATACATCACTAATGAAATCGGCCGAGGGTCTTTAAATTTGATAAATTTAATTAATTTTCATTAATTTGTTCACACATACTCCATGGAGCACATCGTAGTATTCAGTTTTTTAAATTTTAAACGATTCAACAAAATTAAAAAAATCATAAGAGTACATAATTTTGAAAAGCTCTATATTCGAAAGTTGTTATTGGATTTCTGTGATTCAAATGACATTCAGTTTATATTTTTTTTTGTATATCTATGCAATACAAATTAAATTGTTTGTATAATTTTTTTTTTTTTTAATATATTTTAAACAGGATTTTAAACAGTTTAAAATTCACAATATATTATTTATAAAAAAGGGCTTTCGTTAGGTTTATCTGTCCAAAAAATTAAAATTTTTTAAATAATTCCAATTGAATGCTTTAATCCAAAACTGTAATCAACATCAAAACTAATTTCCTAGACAAATTAGCTTAATTTAATTTAAATTTTTATTTTTTTTAAAACTTGTTTAAAAATTGTAAAATTACAAATTATACAAAAAATTTAATTTTTTGAAAGGAAATAATGTATAAGTTATAAAACAAAATCAAGAAAATTCAATGACATTCGCATCACTGAAGAAGCAAAATTAAGTTTCATGGAAAAAATTTTGAATTTTCGATATATGGATGTTTAAAAAATTTTGAAGGTGAACAATAAATTCGAAAATACATTTAACAATTTCATTTACATAAAAAAAATTTTATTGCATTAGTGTAAAAGAGCACAATTTTAAAAGTCAAACGCTTTTCGAATCCGATAACAACTTTCCAATATAGAGTTCTTAAAATTTACATTTGAAATTTTTTGAAGATTTTTAAAAATTAAAACCGTGAAAAAATCGCAAGTGTTTGAGAAATTTAAACACTAAATATGGATATGGTTATAGGCTCCATAAAAAATATTTATTTTTAATCTTTATCATTAGGTCAAAAATGCCTAACTTTTCGTGTTCTTTAAAAGAATGAATGATATTCAAACAATTAATGCTTCAATTATTTTTCCCCATGTATGAACAATAAACATTCTTGAATCATATGCACAACTAAGAATTAAACGCACAACAATAGGAGCAATAATTATTACTAATTATGATTTACTTACGCTTGATAATCCAGCTAATTGCTGAAAAATAATTAAAAAAAATAAAAATTAGATATTATATTTGCAATTTAGGTTAACATAAGCAATTAAACAATTTATTTCACTAAGTTTTGTAGCGCCGCAATGACTACAACTTATTCACAATAAATGATGCTGTATAACTAGAGATGGGAAAATTGTAAATACCAAATTGGTAAATACCCGGTAAAAACGGAAAAAATGGGTCAAAATGGTTTAAACCCAAAAATGTGGGTTTTAAACTATGTTGCAGAAAATTTGGCTAACAAACACATTTAGCAGCAAAATTTAAAGGACTTCATAACAAATTTTATAAATAAAAATAGCAATGCTTACGGAGCAGTTGAACAATTACAACTAAAGCCAAATGTACTGGTTTAACAGACATTTAAATTTTTTTCCTCAAAAAAAAAGACAATAATTTATCATAAATTTCATTGTCTTAAGTTTCCCAGTATATGGATAATTACCGGGTAGAATCCAATATATATGTATAACGTCCCGTTGCCACATGCAACGACATGTTCGAAAAACTCTATCCACTAACACTTTTTTACTAATGCAATTACACTTTTGTCACTTGCGACTCAACTTAACTAAAGGGTCCGCCATCTAACATTTTTTTTTTCAACTAGTGCTTATTTCGTTAATGGTAACACTTAGCTCATGTCTGATTTGACAGATAATTAGTTTTATCCTTCCGCTAAACGAATATGGCTGTGTATACGCTTGAACAACGCTGGGAAATATTGCGACATTACTTTGAAAATCATGGTAATGTTGCAGAATATGTGCGAAAATTAGAAGAAGAGAAGCACCGTCAGCTCCGTATGTTCGTTATCTTGTGAAAAAAGTGAAAGAAACTGGCATCCTCATCGATAAACCAAAGCGTGTAAAGCCAAAAACAGTGCGTACACCCGAGAATATTGCTGCTGTGGCAGAAAAGTGTGCGTGAAGCGCCATCAACATTAATTCACCGTCGTTCTCAACAATTGAACATTTCGGAGACATCATTGAGACGAATTTTGCATAAAGACCTTGGTCTGACGCCATACAAAGTCCAATTGGTTCAGGAGTTGAAGCCAACTGACCATCCAATGCTTTTTGGGTTTGCTAAGTGGGCCTGCGATCGACTTACAGAAGATGCCGATTTTGCCAAAAAAATCATCTTTTCAGGTGAAGCTCATTTTGATCTTGGCGGGTATGTAAACAAGCAAAATTGTCGCTTTTGGGCACAGAAAACCCGCACGCATATATTGAAAAGCCGATACACCCAAAACGAGTCACTGTTTGGTGCGGATTTTGGTCCAGAGGCATAATTCGGCCATTTTTTCTTCGAAAATGAGCAAGGAGTGGCCGTTACAGTTAATGGCGATCGTTATCGGGCCATGTTGAACAAAATTTTGTTCACAAAAATTGGCAACATTCGGTTTCAACAGGACGGCGCTACGTGCCACACAGCCGGAGCTACACTCGATGTTTTGCGCCCTGTTTTTGAAGATCGCATTATCAGCCGCAGAGCTGATGTCGTTTGGCCACCTCGGAGCTGCGATTTGACACCGTTGGACTATTATTTGTGGGGTGCCGTCAAAGATAAGTGTTACGCCAACAAGTCAGAGACAATTGACGCTTTTAAAGCACAATATTCGTGAAGCCATTGGTGAAATACAGCTGGACACAATCGATAATGTGCTTAAAAATTGGACCGATCGTGTAGGCTACTGCATAGCCAGCCGAGGCAGCCATTTGAATTCCATTATTAACCGGAAGGATTGTACTTTCAAATAAAAAAAGAAATTTGAGAAAAAATTCAGTAGTTTTTTTTTATATCATTTTCAAAAAAAAAAAAAGTTATTTATGAGCCTTTACAACGAAGTTTTGAAGGCAGTGAATTTTTGGCACTTGCTACAAGTTAGACGCTAAAATAAAAAAAACAATGTTGCTTAGTATTTCTTTTTCTACCAATTTATTGGTATTTGTTAAATTTTAGTGAGCGGGAATAATAATTATGATTGATTATGTGTATATTTATAAAAAAATATATTAGCAAAGGACACACCGGCAGATGTTAAAGATAATTTATAATATTAATTTTATTAAATAAAAATTTTATTTTTAAAAATGTTAAGTTTTCTTCGATCTTCTTTTATTTTATTCTGCTTAGTTTAAATGAGCTTAAGATCATTTATTTATTTTATTTAACTTCTTCAGGGGAACAAATATTACAATTTGAAAAACTAGTTTTAATAGTTAAAACTTATAGACATATAATAATTTTTTTAAAAAAGGCGGGAAGTCAAAAATATTTTCTGTCTATATGAAAAAATAAAAATATCCCAGATTTTTATTTAATTTTGATTTCTAAGATATTTTTATGTTTTCATATTGACAGAAAAA
Organism: Delia radicum; assembly: GCA_021234595.1. NCBI lineage: Eukaryota > Metazoa > Arthropoda > Insecta > Diptera > Anthomyiidae > Delia > Delia radicum. The sequence continues at coordinate 92,181,240 of CM037855.1, forward strand.
TATTTTTTATTTCAAAATACCACAAGGCAACAGCAACATTTTCAGTAGCAATCTAGTTCGTTTGAGTGAGCGCTCCTTCTAGTTCGATTGATTTGAATGAACTAGGTCCCTCTTCTAGTTCAATCGATCTTTGACAGTTTCGTTCAATCGGTTGTTTGATAATTTTTAAGCGAATTAATTATATTTCTAACATTAAACAAAGTTGAGCTGCCAACATTGAAAAAAAAAAACAAAATTAAAGGTCGAAAAGAGTGAAAGACCTAAAAGAGCGAACTGGCTCACTAGTTTATAATAAAGAATAATTCAATTGAAGTAGGTCTTTCACAACTCTACTATATTCATGACTTTATAACATCGCTGGTTAAGACTTTTGCACCAATTTTTTTTATACGTATCTGAGAAGTCTCATTTAACCTTTCTAATATTTTATTCCATTCCGGAAAAATTGTCAGTTGAAAGTCGCTACATATACAACGAGCGATTTTTCAAAGAAAAAAAAAGATATCGGAAAGGCTTAACCTACATGCTGAGAAAAAATATGGTTTGCAATATGATTGCGGCCATAAAAACTATATTTCCTACAGCAATAAATGATTGTTTAAATTAATTATTGTATCAATCATATTTTACCAATAATATGGTTGCTTCTATCATGTTCTAGTAAAAATTTCTCTTTTTTCAGTTATCATATTATTGTATTGTCTACAATCATACTATAGTATTTATTATCATATTCCTCTTTCTAGCTGCAGCCATATTAGAGTTGCGCCAACTATAAGATGATTTGTCGTTTTTTTTATGAGCGTCTTCTCTCTTTTAGTTTCATTATTGTTTGGGATTTTGTGAAAAGAAGTTGTGAAAAACAGTCGTCCCCAACAAATTAAATAATATTAAATAAAATAGCATTAAAAGTGGTCAAACAACGTAGTGGCGTTAATTGTAATGCTGATTTGTTTTACGGAAGAAGGAATAAGTTTGTAGTCTCAACCCGCTCTACGCTGGAAGTCTAGGCAAAAGTTAATTGTCGCGCATAAACAAAGTAGTGGTGGTAATTGTAATGGTGATTTGTTTTGTGGAAGAAGGAATAAAATGTACTCTCGAAGTCTGGGCAAAAATTTAATTATCGCGCACCCCCTTAAATAAAGTTATTGTTTATTATAATTTGTAATTACACAAAAAAAAATATTGTTAAAGAAAAAAATGTGAAAGAAAAATGTAAACAAAATTTTAATAATATGTTTGCAATAATCATAACATGGAAATAAATGGTGACGAAATGTTTGTCCATGATCATAATATGGTAACTAGGACTATAATATGGCTAAAATGCATTTATTATGATTGCACCAAAAATGGTTTGATCATTATAAATGAATTCTGAAACTGTATTCCTAACATTACTTTTATGCGTGCTTTATGCTGTAATCACATGTATAGCTTGTATTCCTGACATAATATTTAGCAAAGCTATTTCTTCAACGCAAAGACCATTAGATTGCTTAAATTATTTTAAACCTAAGTGTATTTAAATATGTGAATTATTAAATAAATATACTATTAAATACACTCATAGGTTTTTAATCAAGCTTCAACAGAATACTGGGAGAATACAGTAATGCTCATATTATGATAATTCATACAAATTTCCAGAACCATATTATGATAATATAGGGATATATTTGAAAACACAATATGGTAATCTAATTATCGTACATACAGAAGCAGATTATCATACATACAGAAGCAGATAAGTCACAATATAATAACATGGTTGTCGCAATCATAAATCCAAAATTGTATGATGCTCTCCGAATATGGTTCCCACAGCCATGATTTTTCTTTGATTGTATGTTTTGAAAACAATAGGGAGGAATTTCAGATTACAGAAGAAATGTTCTTAAAAAGTCATAATACGCAATTTTATTACGTTTTTCTTAACTTTATGTTAAGATATCTCGATAACCCGATACGATTCAGAAACTACGAAGTCAGACTCGGATTCAGCGAACCTTAATCCTTTATCTATCTTAAATGTGTAGGCCAGTGTACTCATAACTTTAAAATGTTTCTACATTGCTTTTAGCACCTGTACTCACTTTTTTTTGGCGTATTTTTCTAAACAACATATGTGTCGCTTTCACTACCTAAACGTTGACATTGGACCAATAAAAAAAAAATGGTTCATCAAATTGATTGCCGCCATTAAACAGCAAAATTTCAGCGCTTTCGGTTAGTGACCCCGGACATAACTTCCTTGCTAATGTTTTCAACATTTGTTAATTTAAAATGCAAAATTTGCATACTTATGTTGCAAACACAAATGTTAATGTGTTTTATATTGTTAAATATTTTGTTTTAATTTTTTTTTTTGTTTGTTTTATATTCCAGTTATGCGGGTTTTAAAAGCAAACGATGTTAATTTTGATTGCATTAATGCGACAAAATGTTTTTTTTTTTTTGTTTTTTTGTTTTGGTGCTTTGTAAAATTTTAATTTTCAAACTTATATGCAAAAACAAACATGCACACATATAAACGATACATGCTCGAGCATGTTCATTTAGAACTGTGAACTGATGTGCAAACAAAACTATTTAGGAAATGACACTCTTTGTTATACAACATTAGTATAAGTGTACATTTTGAAATAACAAAACGGCAGAAGTTTAAAGGAATTCATTTTTGATTAAAAGAATTTAAGCTCAAATCGAATTTAAATATAAATAAATTGAAAAATAATTGAATTTATATTTTGAACAATTTAACTCTGAAGTGCCCTCAAAATGTATTCGTCTATAAATTAACTTTTACAAGTTTTCATATTTCATGTATTAACTCTTTTACAACCCATTCTTCACACCAGCCTCTATCCCTGGAGACAAACAATTACAAGGATACATTTCAGTTTTTTTGTTGCTGTTAAACTAAACATTTGCCAACATCAACATTAGGGCTTACACCACCATATCATACAAACACATACAAAAAAAAAAAAAAAAGAAAACTCGACTAGAAATTGGATTATGTCGCGACATTTAATCAACAGCTAATAAAAAAAAAATGCATGAAAAAAAAGTGCTTTAGAAAAAGAATACATTTCTGTTACTTTTATCTACAACTACTCAAAGCTTACAACTTTAAGTAGTAATACCAACATAATACCAATACTACACTACAAACACTATGTCCAAAATGTATTCAATAAATTTAAAAAATAGCACAGTTCAAAACTTGAGACAAATTTTATGCTTTGGTGTTGCTACTAGAGGTCTGCATATGTGTGGTTAAACGACACATCAATTCACATATCAGACTAGCCAATAGTGTGCTGTAAGTGATTTGAGAATCATACACAACTTATTGTGTGTGAGAAATAACCTATGTGTGAAAAGCGTTCAATTATTTATGTGAGTGTTGTGACAAAAATATTTGATACAGCTATAAAGAAAAAATATGCTCATTTATACGAGTAAATACTCTTGTACAGCGATGTACATATTGTGTTTTAGCAACACAATATGTGTTTTGTATTTTCGAAATTTTTTTTATTGTATTGAAAACAAAATATTAGTAAAATGATATTGCATTAAAAAGTGATACCAACTTTTTAGAAGCAAAATGAAATTTTTATTAATTTTTTTTAAAGTTTTTTGTTTTTAATTAGGTCACACATTTGACAAAAATCACTGTATTAACTGAATTTAATCGTAAAAAGTTAAACAATTTTAAACCGATTTATAGTTTTTAAATAAAATAAATTTTATTTAAACAATTTAAATGTATTTTCAATAAATAAAATTAATATATAAATAAATTCAATATATTGATAAAAGAAATAAGGAATTGTATCAGAAATTTTTTTTAAATAAGACAGAAAAAATAAATATTTAATGAAGTAAATATTTCATGAGGAAAACATCGAAAATATTTTTGTAAAATATACACTCATGAAATAAACAATTAATAAGTTTGTGCACTTATTTCAGTTTCTAATTCATGCTTTGGAATATTATAATGCAAAAACATAATTTCATTTACAGTGTCATCATTTGATGCAATACTGCATCTTTTTTCAGTAATTAAATTACGTGCTGCCGAAAAAACCCTTTCAGAAGCTGCACTGCTTGCAGGCGTACCTAATATTTTGCAGCTTAGTTTATATAGCAATGGAAATTGTTGTTTGTTAGCTTCCCACCATTGCAGAATTTTGAAGTCGTCATAAAAATTTATGGTTAAAGCTTCGTATTTAAACATTTCTGTTTCCACAACATCCATACTGTTGTTTAATTGCGCTTGTGGCAAAAAATTACCTCTATGTTTTCATTAGATACTTCTGACAAGCCCCCGCTTTGAGTTTGAGGTTCAACATCTTCGCTAAATTGAACCAACTTATTCAAAGGTGGGAAGAGAAATAGCCCAATTCTATGAAATATTGTTAAGTTGTTTAATACGACATTTTCCAAATAATACAACAATTTTTCCTTAAAACGTTTTTGTAATTCCTATATCTGAATTTTCGACGGCACATTTTTTTTTTAACGGTAAATGTAAATGTAGACGAGATGCATGGATGGGTAATTTTCACCTTCTGGTTTTTTAAAAGTGTCTTTTGTTGTAGAAGTTGAATAATGTCTGACCAATTTTCCTCAATTGAAAGAAATAAATTGTAAATAGAATTCCAACGAGTTGGTGAAAAACTTTTAATGTGCTGGAAAGTTTTGCATTGAGGCCAGAAATTTTAAAATATTTCACAAGTTTTGAACATAGCCGTGAAAGTTCTGCAACCTCACTCACGTCTTCAATTGATTTTTGCACTGTATTGTGCAGTAACAATAATGACACAGTCATCGAGATCCAAGTCAAATTCATTTAATAATTTGATTACTTTAAGTCTTACATTCTCATCTGAAAAATAACAAAATATTATGGACGTATTTGTTTTGTAGACCAAATGAGTTTTGAGTATTTTAAAATTTTTGAAAGAGTTGAAAATATTATTTTTTAAACCTTGTTATAAACTTGAAAAAAGAAGTTCGTTTTGTTAAAAAATGATAAATAATAATCTCTTTCAAAACAATTTTAATACACATGACTTGTTTTGTTAGCGCCGCTGAAAGCCAAACCGCCTTAATTCATTAAAATGAAATCCAGGACAATGTATTGAAAAATAATCAAGAAAGTTATCCGTTTCACAATAACTGAATTTGAATTAAATTACGTTTTCGCGCCGTGCTCTCCAATTCAACAAACATACTGATATATACCCTCATCATATAAGGTGGAGCAGTTTTTTTTTTTAAATTAAACATTTTTAAAGTCTAATATAAAAGGATACTAAAATAATTTTAATGAGAAAAAAAAAAATAAATAATATACTATAGATATAAAGTCGATCCTAAATGTAATTTTAAGCGATTTGATTTCAGAGCGATTTATTTAGCAAATTAAAATAATTACATGTACATTTTTCGCCTTCCATAGACCTCATTACTAAGAGTCGACTTATTAACTTTGCATCTTTTATATAGTGGACAGTTAAAGATATGTATGTTTTTCTTAAAAAGTTATCAGTCCAGAGATCAGACGTTAGGCCAAATCCTATACTTTTAATTGGTGTTATTTCAGTTTTAATTTTTTCGAAGTAACTTTCGTACACTTTGCTTATATTCCGTGAAATAGTTGTTGGATGTGGAAAAAGGTTCTTTAAATCAACATTAGGGTCCATATTGCGCTCCTACTGAAAAAAGATGTTGTCCGACTTTTTCGAACCCGGAATCTTCTACAATTTTAAAGGGTCTACAATTTTCAATACTCAATTCCGTTAAAGTTTCTTCTTAGTTGAAGCGTCTACTTCTATTTTTGAAATTTCCTTATCGGTATTGATTTCAATATAACATTTGTGCCGTACTAAATTTGAAGTTGCAGAGCTGCTGAATTTATAAACATTCTTACAAATCCGACATGCAACCACATTTGGAATTTCTTCGCCGAATGCATTATCTATTTTACCAAATACATTCCAAACCTTGCTTTTGCCTCTTTTGTTGTTGATTTTAAAATCATTACTTTTAATTTTTGATTTGATTGTTGGGTTTGACAAAAAGCTACTTACATCGGCACTTGCTACCTCTGCTACAGAATCGTCCGCTGACATATATTTATATATATAAAGTGTTTTTGTAATAAAGAAGGCAAATTAACACAAAAACACTCACTTATGGATAATTAAATAAGTAAAGACAGAATAAAAACAAAGGTACACTCAAAATAGTTTGTAGTTTAAATAAATTAAATTATTTAAAACGCGATCTTTTAACTTTTTATTTATCTCAAAAAACTTATTTTTAAACGTTAATAGATTCACTTAGTTTCGAATCGTAGCTTTAATCATTTTTTTTTTTTGTTAGAAAAATCTGTGTTAAGCAAAACGTTTTTAAATAAATATATAAACTGTAATCGAAAATTCATATTACTATGTAATTTTAATTTAATCATTTATAAATAAATTACGAATTACAAAAGTACAGTCAGTTACTATAATAATGTTTTGAGTGTATTTTCTTTTTTTTTGCCTTGAGCACATGCGTGTGCGAAATTCTGTTAAAAATAGAACCTGAATTCTCCACAAGACGCTTCATAGCATGAAGCGCAGTCGATTCGTAGAAAGACAATAAACACACGAATGATTGCTGTGATTTTTAACTTTACTCAGGTTTTTTATTGTAAGATGTATGAATTTGAGTTTGTCAAAGAATGAACCATAATTGGGTCACACACACAATTAGTGTTAGTGTATGTGGCTCACTTTTACATGAACGGTCCCACCAGCATTTTTTGAAAATTTTAATCATATTCGAGTCTTTTATGATACTTTCTGCGCGACTAAAAAGCTGGAATATGCTCTCATTTTCTGATCGTAAATGATACATTTGTCGGTAGAAAATGGTACCCTAGCCGCGACTCTCTTGATGACTCATTTATGATACTGTTTTTTTGTTAGTTTTGGGTCATTTTATAGTCTTTTTCGAATCGTTTTATGGTCATTTATGAGTCTTCTTCGAATAAGCTACGAGTCTTTTTTGAGTCACTTATCATTATGTTAAGGAGTCTTTTTAGAGCCACTTATCAGTCTGTTTTGGGAGTCTTTTTTGAGTCCCTTATCAGTCTGTTTCGGAGTCTTTTTCTAGTCATTTGAAATATACAGTGACTCACAGCTTATTTCGTGTGTTAAACTTTAGAGAACATATTTGTTTATATTTTTAACATTAACTTAAATATTTATTCAAAATGGGCATTTTTTTAAAGATTTGATTTTTTTTTAAGTTTTTTCTTGTAAATATAATAAAAAATAATATATCTTTAAAAAAATACCCATTTGGACTTAATTTTTAAGTTAATGTTAAAAATATTAACAAATATGTTCTTAACAGTTTAACACACGAAATAAGCTGTGAGTCACTTTTTATTTTCTTAAAAGAAATAAAAGAATAATATTCAATTTAAATTAAGATTTATTTTTAATAAAAAACTAATACATAAAGTAAGTATTTTTTTAAATTAACACAAATATAAGACTACACCTAACATAACACAAAAACTATTGCCATTTCGACAGGAAACAAAAACTTAAAAATAAAATTTGTACATTTTCATTTGTGCATTTAATGATTTAATAAAAAAAAAGATTTACTACTCTTTTTTCTATTGTAGTTGAGAAAATTTGAATAAAATCCAGAATTTTTATTAGAAATTCAGAAAAAATCATTACAAATTTATATTATCGATTTGAAATTCATAAAATATCACGAAATTTATAAAATATAATTTGAAATAAAGAAACCACCAATTGAAATTCAGAAAATATCATTTGAACATCTGGAAACATCAATTGTAGTTCAGAATACATAAATTAAAGTTGAGAAAATATCAATTGAAATTCAGAGAACACGAAATAAAATTGAGAAATCATCAATTAAATTCTGCAACACTTGCCAAAATAGGCCCAACTTGTGTAGCACTGCTTTTGAATGGCGGTAGGCCATCAATTCCAAAATCTAAAGTTATATCAAATAACTTCCAATCATTTATCACCAAAAAATCGGTTAATCCGTTTTTTAATCCATAGTGAATATATGTGCCATCACCAACATTTCTCTCAACAGCAGAACTAGGAGTTTTTAAAAGAGTTCTGGCGTCTTTTGGAACTTTCATATTGCATTTACGGAGCAATAATAAAAGTGCATTAATTGCAAGAAAGCTAATTGAAAGTGAATAGCCCCATTTAGCCAGTTCTTCACACAATGTGGTGTAATGGTTAGCGCGTTGGACTTTTACACAGAAGGTGCCGGGTTCGATCCCCGGTGCCGGCAACATCAAATTAATATGTATGAGTTTTTTCTATCCCTCATACTTATCGCAATGTCCACCTTCGGTGTTCCCATAGCAATTAACCCCACCGAAGTAAAATAATGAATCAGGGCTATGAACCAAAAAGCTTCAATAAGTTCGCCAACTCTCCATCAGGTGGCGAGCAACAACTGTTCTAAGACTTATCATCTCGCGCAATTACAGTGTTGCCATGTCTGAAGCCCTTCATCTTTCCCACCTTTCATCTCTATACTATCCCTTTCCAAAGAAAGCAACACACTAAATATAGGAAGTATCTCCTGAGTGTTGCCTCTCTTTTAAAAAAAAAAAAAAAAAAAAAAAAATTTAACTCATTGTCTTCACTTTCACTATCACTTAAATCATCTGAATCGTCACTATCAAAATTATTTTCATTAGTATTTTCTCTTGCTTCTTCATATTCTTGAATGTTTTCATCTATTTCATTCAGAATGCTACTTTCATATTTATTTTTTTTTTTGCGAAATTAAATTTTTGGCTTCTCTTTTGGCCAATCTTTTTATTTGTCTAGCTGACATTGCCCTTTTTTATTTAAAATTAATCACAATCACAACCACTTCCTTTATTATATTTTTTTTATTTAATCACACTTTTTAATTAATTTATTCACCTTTGTGAAGAAAAAATAAAAGACTTTTTAATTCTTTTAATTTTTCTTCACAATTAATTTACAAATATCCAACTTGTTGACATTTACTCAAGAATACGCAAAAATTATCCCGTTATTCTTAAGAAAAAAAAAACAACAAACAAGCAGTGTTTAATCATCTCTCTGCTCCAAATACGATAGCAAAACAAACAAACTAATCACATTTAAAACCCCTGCATTATCTATTTGCGATCAAGCAGTTTTCAATCTTCTAGATGAGCAAATTGTGATCTTATATAACGAAAAAAACAATTACATTTTAAACACCTAGAAGATTGATTTGAGAGTGCTATATAATTTGTTGTTGCGTTTCAAAACAAGCACTTTTTACTCATAAGCGCGAAACATTTTCGAGTCCCTTTTTAACCGTGTAAGTGATTAATCAGTTATTGATCACCAAAAGTACTCGAAAAAGACTCGTTTTGGTGATTTATCAAAAAAACAATCTTCCAATTGCTAGGCGGGGTGTTGTGTTGATCTCTCATTTAAAATGATTGAGCGTGTATGACTAGCTCTCATTTTTTACACATTTGATATGCATATCAAAAACACACACAGCAATCATTTGGCTACCAAACACATTGAACAGACTTCTAGTTGCTACACTCAAAAAAAAAATAAGTTAGTAAAACGGCTTGTAAATCAGGTATACTATTTTTCTGCAAATTTTTTTCTAAAATTTTGTTTAAAACTAAAATTTTAGTTATACTTAGTCAGCACTTAACTGTTTTGAACTATTGTTTTACTAATTGATTTTGCTAAAAAAAATTGTGAATAGTGTGAACGACAACCAGATTAAAAGTTATACGCAGAATGAATTAGATGTCAAGATGTAGTAGTGACGAATAAAATTATACTAAAAAGTACTAGAGTTGTACTTTTTAGTATAATCAACCATGGAAGATTTTGTGTCATTTTTCATACATAAAACAAAATTATGGGTTGAAGCAACTTAAATTTTTCGTTTTCACCGGCTTGTGCAACTAATTGTATATTAAATAAATAAAAGACAAAATAAAATATTAAAATTTAAAAAGGATTAAATGCGTATTTGTAGTCAAATTAAGTGTTCAAGTTGATAACAAATATGCAGTAGGTAGACAGACTAAAGCGCAAGACAAAGACATATATCCTAGGTAAATTTTTATGTTTCCTTTTTCTTATTGTATAAAAAGGGTTGTTTATGTTACATTTTGTTATTTTTTCGTTTCTTTTCTATAATTCTCTGCAGCATTAGCATTCCTTTAAAAGATAGCATCATTGAGACAACCATTGATGTAAGTAGTTGAAAGATAATTTTGTTTACGTTATATCTAATTATTTCTATATATTTGCAGATATTACATGTCGCCAATGTGGGAGTATGAAAATTTTTGTATTTTGTAACGTATTGTAAATTATTTTAAAAAGAATCACAAAAATATGTTTTATGATTTTCAGCAAAATAAATTAACTAAAATAAAAATTTTCTACAAATTTTTTGAGTTTTTTCAGTCTACTAATATTCAGCAAAAATTTTATTAATGTTTAGCAAGGGTTTTTTAATTTCTAATCCACTAAGTTTTAGCAAAACTTTTGCTGAATCTACTAATTTTGTTGCTAAAAATCAGCTCGCTGATTTTCAGCAAAAAATTTTGTTGACATTAGCAATTTTTTTGCAGGCACCCTCCTGACTAAAATTTTGCTGACTCAGCAAAATTTTTTGCTGACTTTACTAACTTCTTTATTTAAGTGTACGCAGATGACGAATATGGCTTTACATTTTTAAAATTATCTATAGTTAGAAAATATATTTGCAAAAAACTTTTTTTAGGAAAATTAATTTTTTTGATAAACTTTTTATAAAGTAATAAAAAATTTTAAACACTAACTCAGCTTTTTTTGCAACATTCAAATAGTATCAACTATGCTCTTTGATGTAATATACCACAAGTTTTGAAAGATGCGGTAATATTCTGTATGTATCTATTGCAATTTATCATTTTTCGCGATTTTGTTAATAAAATATCTAAAACGAAAAGTAGATCTTAGACTTGAATACTTAATTTTAGTGAACATCACAATATGATGAACTTGTATTTTTTTTCAATAATTGGGAAAAATCAAAAATGTTTGTTTTCTAGTCATTATTATACTCAAATTAAAGGAAATTAATTGTTAAGAAAATGTCACACACATTTTTTTCAAACTAAACTGTGTAGATCATTTTCTACACTGTTCAGTTTGAAAAAAAAAAAAAAATTGTCTGAAATTTACGGTTTCTTTCACTTAATCGGAAAATTAAGGATATTAAAAAAACAAAAACAATATGATGACCTTGTAATTTTTTCAATAATCGGGAAAAATTAAAAATGTTTGTTTTCTAGTCATTATTATACTCAATTTAAAGGAAATTCCGGTCAGTTTTCCTTTCAGTTTAAGAAAAAAATAGTTTAAGCTACAAAAATTTTCTAAATTTGTATGCCTTAGAATATGTAGTGTGTTTTTGAAATTAAAATTAAAATTAAAAATTTTAATAATTAAAATTCAGACAAAAAATTCAAATATGTTTAACACATGTTTTCTAATGAATTCCAGCCAAGTTCCAGTGAATTGAAGTGCGTTTTCCAAAAAAAAAATATATTTTAAATAATAAATGTTCCAAAATGTATTTAATATTTGCCCCATATTAAATACCCAGCAAAACTTTGGTAATGGGTAGGACTTATTTCAGACCTTCCAAAGTAATGACTATCCATTCCAGTTTTTGTTATTTTGAAGGTCCGAAATAATACCTTACTAATATGAATATATGTAACTGCTTATTTGTAAGATAAAAAACAACGCCTTACTAATATTGTGTTAAATATCTGCTTATTTGGAATAGCAAAAATAATAAGTTACTTATTATCACTTATTTCAGACCTTTCGTAGTAATGACTATCCATTACATTTGTTGTTATTTTGAAGGTCTGAAATAATACCTTACTGATACGAACATACATCACTACTTATTTTGGAAGCTAAACAATTATGTCTTACTAATATTGTGTTATATACCTGCTTATTAGGAAGGGCCAAAGAAATAAGGTACTTGTAAGGTAATAAGTAACTACTTTTTTGTAAGGTATATTTATAAAGATTCATAATATATCATAATTAATAATTTAAATCCATTTTATTTAAGCAAACAAATATATAGTTATACATAAACGACTCTCACAAAACAAAAGCTTATTTAGTAAATAACAAAATTAAGATAATTGATATTAAGTAGAAATTATTAAATTTTATTTATTAATACATTAAGAGTTTTTGGTAATAATTTTCTTATTTTCGAAGAATAACCGAGTATTTTCCTTTGAAGATTTAAAAATTTGCTGTCTAAAATATGAAAAAAAAACTTTTATTAAAAAAGAAATTGGCTTTTGAAAATATGTATTATATATTACGTACGTTTAATTTTTCATGAATGGAATGAATTTCCGGAATCAATATATATTCATTATTGTACGACATTTTAAGCACTTTAGCCAGAATGTTTTCTATATTAAATAATTGTTCTTCTGAGCCATCATGTTCGTCAACCAAAGCAATATTTAATCCAATGAATCCATGGGATCGTTGAAAAAACTTCGTAAGTTTGAAAATCTTTTTGCTAGAAATTCGTCCTCACTTAATATGTTAATATGCCTTCGAAGTTTTTGAAATACATACTGCAAACATTTTGAAAAGGCTTATTAACTATTCTACTACTTATCACTTAGTTGATGGTGTAGTAGATGGTAGATAATATGAACTTTTGATGTTTATTATTTGCAGTATTCCCACCTTCTAAAGATAACTGATGAAAGGGTAATTGGAAAATCCCCGGAAACGCGTCTTATCATTCCTGAAGGTATAGAACATTTTGAAAAACAAAAATTCTATTGAGTATGTTAGTTCATATATAATTCATATAAGTACAAAATTTTGGCCTCGACAAGAATAATTCTTTTTAATTGCAATTATTTTTTGTCAAATTCAGTTTGTTAATCTTTTTTTTTGTAGTTTATTAATTAATAAACATTTTTAAAGTACTTTTTTTTAAAAACCAGCCAAATTTTAAATATGTATAAGGCATTTAAGTTCCTACAACCCAAAAAAAAGTTTGTAATGTTAGCAACTCGTACTCGCAAGTTTTTTGCTGAGCTTAGCAACTTTTTGCTGATGTTAGCAACTTTGTCTGCTAGGATCCTCCCAGCAAACGAGTTGCTAATATTACAAACTTTTTTTTGGGTTTACTAGTATATAAGATTTTTAGTTTTTTATAGTGCATTTTTTTTGTTCTTTTTATGTTTAATAAATGTTATTAGAAAATAATAAACAAAGTCTTTTAATTTTTTTCTTGAGAAAATATTAATCGCTGTTCACCACTTATTACACTTCTTCCTGGTAAGCAGTTATTATAGTCCTTCCTTGTAATGACTAAATCAGTAGTTATTTTAGGACCTATTAATAACTAGTTATAATTGTCCTTATTAATAACTAGTTATTTTATTGCCTATTAATACCTTCTTATTTAGGTACATGTTAATACGTACTTATTTTTGCACCTATAAATAACTACTTATTAACATCCTTACAAGTAATACGTCATATAATGGCTTCAAGCATTACTTTTGATGCTACAAATAAGAAATGAAATAAGTACTTATGTGTAACTGGTGATTTCACTACATATTTTGTAACGTCTTATTTTTGTCCCTATATGTAAGCACAAGGCAAGGCCTTGCCTCCTATGACACCCCCATGTTAAAATCAGGTGTTCTAGGCCTCAACTATAAGTACTTCTGATTCTTGTTTTCTTCTTCCATTTCCCATTCTATGGTAATAGCAAGTTTTCCTGGGTACGAACAAAAAAAAATTATTTTAAAAAAAATGTAAAAAATTTTGCAATTCAGATGATATTTTCGGAAAATTTCGATATGAAAGCAATGGGTATTTCGCTGAACTGAATTCTGCGGATTATAAATTAACATTATGTGCTAAAATTTTGAAATTTCGATTAAGGGATTTAATAATATTCACAAAAAAGGGAAACAAGTAATGTTTTCATTTTAATTGCAGGGATATCGTACATCCATCACCCAATCACAATTAGTTGATATGGTATTTAATGCTCAAAGTCCATACTTTAAAACCATATTAAAAGTTATTCCTAGTTTATACTGGTTTATGAATTAATAAGAAATTTTAAATAGAAAACTAGAGTTTTAGTAAAAGTTAAATTCGCAAATGTTTCGAAAAGTGGAGCTTATATTAGTAGTTAGTGTTCAAATTCGTGATCTACTTCCTTGATAATTGATCCATCTCCAAAGCATTTTTAGTGTTTAACAGTGTAATTTATTAAGGGAATGTTTCCTATTGTGCACTGTTCTTTTTCATGTTGTTGCATGAATATGTCTAAACTGTCAACTGCCAACAAGTGGAATTTTCGCTACGACTATTTTGAAAGAGATTCGACTTAAATTCATTCGTTTTTCTTGCATTTATTGTTTAAATTCAAAAAACGCAATATAAAGTATAATTTTTCGTAAATAATAAAAATAACAAACAAGTTTCAAAGAAGTTTGCAATTCGGATTTTTGTAAATGGTAAGAATCTTAATCAAAATTTAAATAAATCTAACTAATAATTTTTTAATAAATAAAACAAAAATGTGAAAAATTAAATTTTCCTAATTTTACCTAATGTGGGACTTTGTCTTGTTAGTGATATAACTGAAACCTTTCTTATAAGACGTAAATTTAGAGCATAGTGTAAACATTTACCACATTACAACATATGGTAAAGTAAAGTAGTTACATAGTTTCATAGTTTGTATAAAACCAAATAAAAGGTCATGAATATTGGTTGGAGCAGGGTTTTTTTTTTGTAATTTGGTACATTCTAATGAATTGTATATAACCATGTTAAGTACAATAATATGTAGTTTGTGTGGCTGTATTATAGTTAGCAATATTTGCTGTGGTCTAATTATCCTTGACATTAATGTTTATGTCGTTTGTACTGTGTCCTTTTTACTTATTTAAGAGTTAGGTTTTGGTGTCACTATATTTTAAGTAGCTAATATATTTGTATAACCATAATTAATTGTATGTATAAGTTTTATTGGAAATTGCTGATAAGAAAAGTCAATATTGCTGACAATTTAGCAAAATGTGTAATATTAAAATACACAGGTAAAAATGATAATATACGATAATATATGAACATACATGATTCCATGTATGAGCATATATTTTTTCATATATCAGCATGTTTAAAGATGTATGCCATCTATGGAAGCATATATGGGTTCATACAGGCAGACAGCAAGTTCATATATGGTAATGTATGATATCTTGTTTTGAAATATATGCTTAATATTGTTTCATATACGATAACAATTTTATTACGTGAATTCATATTTGATTATATATTAACATATATATCATTGACTTAGAAAAAATGCAACTATTGTTGTGAGTATATGTTCATGTATCAGTGACTGAGAAATAAACCAATATTATTTCTTATGGTTATTGAAAGTCAGATTTTTAAGTGGCAAAATTTAAATCTGATTTTATTTTTAAAAGCCTATTTTGAGTTATAGCCTATAATAGACTCACTATTAAAAACATTTTTTTTTATAATTATGTTTTATTTATATTTAAAGTAGTGTTGCAAAATTCTATTATTTTGCATTTTATTTAAAAGCAATTTCACGATTACATCTGATATCATGCGCATATAACTGTACCTATTACACAGAGCAACAGTGAAAAAAATGCACGGACTCTGCATTAAAGGTTCGATTGTACTACCAGAGCTGCGATACATATGAGGGATAGAAAACTCATACATATTATTTTTCTAAATTGATGTTGCCGTCACCGGGAATCGAACCCGGGACCATCTGTGTAACATTCCAACGCGCTAACCATTATTATTATATATAGATATAGAGGAAAGGGGTCTCCAGATGCCGTAATGGTAGAAATATATGGCAAATATTATATTTGAAGACCCAGATTTCAAAAAAAGGACAAAGCAGACGGAAATAGAAGGTGAGGAACAGGAAGCTGAATACTACGATGAACTACCATTATTGGAGGATTACGAGGATTCAGATGATAATAATGTTAATATGACTATGGCGAAGAGTTTTATATGTCTACTGAAACTGGTACAAAGTTTTAAAAATGATTTAAATTAACCGAATATATAAAACAATAATACGTTCAGCTTAAAAAAATAGTTAAAAACAACATTTTTTATGGTACAAATTGGTATTTGTAAGCTATTTAAGATGCCTAGACACATTCAGATTGTATTGAAATTTTCACAAAAGTTGTTCAGATTTACAATGGCTACAATTTTGTCATATATTGTTAGTGAAAAATTATGAGTCCGTGTAAGTTATGCTGAAAAAAGTAAAAAAAAATAATTTTCTCCTGTATTTTTTAAAAAAAGTGCAGAAAAAAATGATTTTTTGCACATAAAATGTTTATAAAATTTTTTCAGCAAACTCTTTAATATATTATTGCCAAATAAGTTAAGCAATATCATCAAGTCTGAATTAGCTGTTGGCCAAAAACTGAGGACAGCTTTTTTTGAGTGGTGCATTGATTTTCAAATGTTTTGAGGTCCTTAAAAAATAATTGGTAGTCAAACTGACCAAACCGAGAACAGGTTCGAGTCCGTGCATTTTTACAAAACTCTTCATTTGTTACACTGTGTTATTTGTTATTAAGCGGTTTTCTTTACCATCAAGTTTTATGTTGTATATGAAATGGTGTATTTAAAAAATCTCAAAAATATGTACTTATCATTTTGAGTTTTAAAATGTTTGTATTTTTTTTTTTTTCTAAACAAAATAAATATTTTTGAAATTTCTGTCAAAAAAAAATAATAATAAAGAAGAAATATTTTTTTTTTAATATTGTTTGAATATTAAATTGCTACACCAAGCTACTGAATGTTACAACCTCAACAATCAAATAAATGTAATCCGATATAAACAATTTTTTAAAAGGTATGGTTGGTTTTGGTTTTGGTTGTTTGGCTCTGAGATCTGATTAAATAAAATACTATTAAATGATAATTAATAAGCAATAAAATAGAATAAAAATCATCTTACAGTTTTTAGTTTAATCGGACGTCAGAGATAGACAACAAAAATCATTAAATTATATGAAAAATGTTCAAAATATCAAAATATGAACATATGAACATATGAACAAACATATACATATGAACTAAAATGTACGGTCATGTATGAACCTAATATGACCATATACACTCTGTTGGGGTGCGCAATTGGGGGTGCTCCAGTAGCAGGTGTGACCGGGAGAATCTCAACTTCCAAGGGCTAATAAAAAACACGTCGCCTTTATGTTGTTGGTTTGGTTTATTTTACCAATAAAATAAACTTTTAGTTTTTATAACCAAAATTAGGTTTTCTTTAATTTTTAAAAAGAACAAAAAATAAATTTATTTAGTTTTACTTTAAATTTAAAAATATTTTCACTTGATGGTTGTTGCTGCTGCTGTTGTCGCGATCGGAAAGAAAAAGTTTTTAAGCAAAAAAATGAAAGAACCCAACCAAACTAGTGCTGCAAGGTTGTAGAGTCCATCAAGTACATGGGTACTCGTGATCCTTGCAGCACCAGTACTGGTATGGGTTAACACAAGTATTGTGTAGTACCCGGTCTACACGAGCAAGTTATGCCTGACATAACATGAAATTGTAAACTTGCGTAAACACACTCAATTTTCGGATACGAACATACATGATAATTTTCACATGGGTATTTTTTTTTTGCTTGTGTTGCAGAATTATATGGACAATAAAGTTATTTTTTTTAATTACACTACTCAACTACCAAAAAAGCTGGCTTTGACCCACTTCTTTTTAATATACCTGTCTACACTGAATCCAAATCTGGCTACCCGCCCAGGTGAAAATTATAATTTATGGTAATGAACATACACGATTTCAAGTACGAGCATATATTGTTTCATATATTGGCATGCATGACGATGTGTGCTATGTATGGAGGCATATATGGGTCAATACATGCAATCAAAAAGTTCATATGTATATGGTAATGCATGATATCATTTATTGAAATATATGCTAAATATTGTTTCATTTATCATACAAATTTTATTACGTGAATTCATTTGTGATTATATATTAGCTTATATGTAATTGACTTAGAAAAATGCAATTATTGTTGTAATATATGTTCATGCATCATTGATGTAAAAATAAATAACACAGGCCTACAATGATTTTGGTGCCGCTAAAAATAAAACAGATTTCAAGTACGTTCGGTACCCTGATAAAAAATTGATACTTACTTTTTTAATGCTACGTGTAGTTTTCGAGCATTCATCTCTATATTAAAGTAATCAACGTATGTCTTCTTCACTGCATCTGTTATAGGTTTTCTAAACTTTTTTACTACATATTCACCACAAATATAACAAAATGTATTTGGATTATTTACACAACACCTTCTCGACGACGGCATATCGATATTATCATTTAATCAAAGAAATTAATTGACTATAATGACATTAAGTATAATAAAATACATTTTTTAGGTTATGACCGATCGATACAAACCTGAACGTAGCTTCGCGATTTTGACAGCTCACCATGACGTCTTGCGGACTAATTAACTAAATTATAACATAGAATTAGCGGCACCAAACAAAAAATTTTTTTTTGTAGGCCTGTGTAATTATTTATTCTTAAAGTTATTGAAAGTCAGATTTTTATATCGCATAATCTTAAACTGATTTTATGTTTAAAAAGTCTTATGATAGCGGTCACAGAAAATTGATTTGCAGAAAATAGGCCCGCTATTAAAATGTTTAATTTTTGTTTCAAATTTGGTTTTATTTTTATTTCAAAAAGTGTTGTAATGTTCGACTATTTTACATTTTATTTAAAAAGCTATTTAATGAACTTGAATAATCTTGCACACATCATAATCAAAAAATTACCTTTTGGTTTTAATTTTTTTAAATTTAAAAGTAAAACATTATTAAAAATGGTTAGCATTCTGATACCAACAAAGTCCAAGTTTTTATTTATTCCAATAATTCTAAGTTTTTCAAAAAAGACAACCTTTCAAAAATAGAAGTGGAGGAAAAAAGTGCAAAATGCATTCAAAAATTCCATTTGCACTAAAAATGCTTTTTCGCAAAAAAGTGGTTGTTTTTGATTTACAAATCGTAAAAAAGACAATCGAAAACATTCATATGCTTTTTAAATCTGTGCAATAGCCCATATACTTTAGGAAATATGACTTTTTAAATCACACTACTTTTAAAAATTTTTTTGGATTTTTCAAAAACTAAAACACGGCAATTAAACCGAGAGTTTAAAAATTTTGCAGACACTAGAAACGGTAGTGACTAAAAGACACCAATAGAGCATACGTGTGTAAAACTTAATGGAATTTGAATGACCTCCGGTCAGATTTTAGCCGATCAATCATGGTATGGACGATATATTTTTGTAAGCATTTTCTAATATTGTTAATCAACTTCTACAAGATGTCCAAGAGCGTTTGGTGTCTAGAGCTTATTTATACATAGAATTGGATATTTAAATTACAATCCTTCTCGGGACGATTTAGCTTATTCTCAGAGGCTAAAAATGATGGAGGTCTGTAATTTTTTATTATAAAATACTGCTGGAAATTTCTTTGACTTTCAAAAAATCAGCATTTCACACCTTATTTTTCTATATCTTTTGGGAATTTTGTTTTTTTTTTGCAAGTTTTACATTTTTCTAAATTTTTCAAAAACTAAAAACAAAATTAAATGTGGATTTTTTTTGAAAGCCAAGAAAAAAATACATTTTTTTTTGTAATTTATAAAATAGATACGACTATAATAGTCTTATACAGGGAATTCAGAAAAAATGTTCCCTCCCTCAGTTGTGATTTTTTGTTTTATTTTTTAAAGCAACCCGTAATCTTCAAACTATTTTATAAAATATAAAGGGTGACTAAAAATTGAAAATAAAAAGTCAGAATAATAAAAATATAAAGAAACAAATTATATAATCTCTTAAAAATGGTTTCCATTGAGCAACGGCAATTTATAGTTAAAAAATATTATGAACTACAAGGAAATATTGAAAATGTGATCTGGGCATTCCAAGAAAAATTTCATATCTTCGCTAAATGGAGAAAGTCAATTTGGAAAATGCTTAAGACATTTGAATTGATGGAAAATCTGTTAAATCAACATAAAGGCAATAGTGGCAGAAAGGTAACAGTAACTACTGAAGAGATTGTTTTGAAAATTCGCGATTTTTTGTTTCAAGAACCTCATTCATTAAAGCCACTCATACATTAAAGCAGCTGCACAACATGAAAACAATGGAAAAACGTCGGTACTTTCCATATTGCACAAAAAGCTTAAAATGGAGACGTACAAAATCCACTATGTTCAAATGCTGAGCGATTTGGCCAAGAGGAATAGGCTTGAGTCTGCACATATCTTGCTTGAAATAATTAATGATGAGGAACAGATTAATGTCCTGGATGATATTTGGTTCACGGACGATGCCCACTTTTACCTGTCAGGATATTGCAACAAGCAAAATCAGAGGTACTGGACCGATGAACACCTACATCATTTAAATCCATCGCCTCTGTTTCCACAGAGAATCACTCTATGGTACTTTACTTTTTTTGGAAGCTAGAACAGAGATTGAAAACGCTTGTATAATGCAAGATGGTGCTCGGCCACATACCGCTAACATTGTTCTAGATTATTTGGCTGAAAAATTTGATGAATTTGATCGAATCTCTATGTCCAACGTCACCAAAAACGGGTTTCTTTGGACATCGTACTCACCGCACCTAAATCCATGTGATTTCTTCTTATGGGGATATTTAAAAGATAGGGTGTCTGTAACCGTTCGGAAAACACTTGTTGAATTGTAAATAGCTATAACTGATTAGATAAGAAGAATTCCTATTAGTATGCTTGTCAATACAGTTAATTCTTTTCCAAAACGTCTTCAAGGGGTAATTGATGTAAATGGAGGTCACTTTCAACAATTTTTGTAATATAACTGCTAAATCAATAAACGATACTGATGTCTTTTAATCACTTATTATTTTATTATTTCCATTCGCGAAGTCCGAAAAAACCACTCCGAAAGTAATATTGGTTTTTGCGCTGGGAAAAAGATTGGGGTGAAAATTGATAAAAACCTAGAGCCGGACTTTATAGTCCGGACATAGGGCTTTCGAATCCATTATTAAAATTGTATAGGTCCTATTCCGGAAGCCCAAAAAATATCTACAACGGGGGTAAAAAAAAAAAAAAAAAAAAATAAAAATTGATGTAGGTCACTTTGAAAAATTTTTGAAATAGAATTGCTAAATTAATAAACCATATTATTTTATAAAATAATTTGAATTTTACGGGTTGCTTAAAAAAACAAAAACACAAAAAATCACAACTGAGTGAGGGAACATTTTTTCTGAATTCCCTGTATATTTTATAATTTTTTCAAAAAAAAATAGTTAATTTTTTTATAGTTTTTGAGAAATTTTAATAAATGTAAATTTTTGAAAAAAAAAATTTACTTTAAATTTACATCAATTTAAGTGAAATGTGGTACAAAATTAAAATATGAATCCGTGCTCTTATGAATTAGAGTAAGAATTGAAGTGGTTTACAATAGGTTTTTTAATTTTGTTCATAAAACTGATTGCATACACCATTTTCATGTGTTTCAAAATCTTTGCTGTCATTTTTCAATTTTAAACAAATGTATCATAGAAATAGAAAAATATGCACGTAATTTTAATATATTTTTCCAAATTTAAAAAAGTTAAGTTTTCTTTGATCTTCTTTTATTTAATTCTTCTTATTTAAACTATCATTTTTTTATTAATTATAATTATTTATTTCCAATATTTCGTCTTCACATTGGGTGACTTCTCAAGGGAACAATTATTACAATTTGATTGAAAAACTGGTTTTAATAATTAAAAACTTATATACAAATTTTTCCTTAAATTTAATAAAAAATTGTGTTAATATATTCTTCCATGAATAAGTTTTCGGGTATATGTAGTCAGTCATATATGTGTCCTTTTTGCACATATGGAATTGTATATACTTTCATGTATTACCATATTGGTATACATAATTTATTTTTCTCATTTGTAATTTCTAAAATATTTCGCTTTTTATATTTACATTATCCATCAACTTTTTCTGATATTTTGCTTAATTTTTCTAAATTTTATCGCGAAGTCATAATTACTCAAAATTATCTTAAATTTCGGTATAATAAGTCGGTGTTTGATTCAGGATATTGCACTGGTTTAACAAATGAGTTGAAAACTTTCATTTTCAGTTTTATGCTTATAAATATTCTGAATTAGGGCGCCCTTATAAATATATTTATAATTTTATTACAAATGGTTCCAAATAGAAGAAATTTAATTTTTTTTCTTGAGACGTTAACCTGTGAAGAAAGTTGGCCGAAAATATCCAATTTTGGAAGATACTGTATTATTAAAAATTTCCAAAATTATAAATTTCGAAAAAAAATTATTTCATTTATTCTTTTAGTATACTCAAAACTAATCAGATAAATAATTATGACTTCATTGTAATATATCCTAACAGAAACACCGACATGAATGATAATTTTGTGTGGATTTCTATTAAAAATATGTTAAATATTTTCCAGTTAAATTTCGAAATATTAAATGAAATATACGAAAAATGGTGTGAATGGTGTAAATATAAAAACCGTGGTAGTTAAAAAACTGCAATTGAGAAAAAAAAAATTGGAATTTTCCTATTCAGCGTTCCTAAGTCTATTAAATAATATGTAATTCAAAGACAGGTTCTGCAAAGCTAATAAATTTGCTGAATAGTGTTATTATCCTTTGCCTTCACCACTATTTTGAAGAAAGATATCTTACACTTTGCAGAATCCCCCTCCATGGCACTTTAAAACTTCTGAATAAGAAGTACATAAAAATGTTCTAACAATTTGTTGAGATTAACTATTGAGTTTGCTCTAAACATTTGGTTTTGTAAAATATTTTTGTGTGCTTTTGTTAAAAGTATTAAATTCAAGTCACTTAAAAATTTAAAAATTTGTTACCCAAATGTAGAACTTTTACAAAAACTGCACTATATATTTACTGCTACTAATAACAGAGTGAAGAGGAAAAAAAAATTGTAGAAAACTTGACAGTTTTTTTTTTCTGACAACTAACAAGTGTACTCACTCAGTTTTTTTTTTTTTGTATTTACTTGACCTGACATGTAGACACCTAGTATTCTTTTTGTCGTTGGTTTAAACATGATTGAGCATTCATATATGTATGCATCTTAGGGTGGCAGTAATATATTGTGATATTGGCTTCAAGTATACGAAAAGTTTTTGGTACATTGAAAATAACATTAATAACATTTTTTTTTTATCTTTATTTTTGTTGAAATGAAATTTTGGAAATAAGTGCCACCCCTGATAAAATAGGGCAAGTTTCTTTTCTGGTATTTGCCATTTTTTCAATTATTTTCCAAAAATGCCATTTTTGCTAAACCTTGCCATGAAATACCATTTTCTACCCATTTTACCTTGAAATTTCCAGATTGAAGAGTAGCAAAATTTTTCGTCTAAATTTTGAACATGAAAATTCAGTTATTCCAAATTGTAAAACTGTATTTCTTAAGGCAAGTGTAACATTTTAGTGTCTTGTTATCTAATTGATAATTTTGATAACTTTTTGCTCTCCATCTTGCGAAAATTTGTTACAATAAATGTATCCGAATTTACTCAAACCACCAGCACCGTGGATTTCCAGATGAGGAACTTGGATTAAAGCTGCAATATGTTCTTATAAAAATTTAAAAAAAAAAATTGTGACGTATTAAAAATGCTCAGAGACTATGATGCTGAGTCTATTCGCAATGCTAAATTGATATTTCAAAAACCCGGAATAACATTTGATTTAACTCATATAAAAAGTAATATCGAATGTCTTTGCTTAAGCATCAATAAATTGAAAAAAAAATAATTCTCTAAAAACGAAAGTTTAGATATGTTAAAGTTGCTTTAATCATCTTCTATGTAGAGATTTTTCCTCTAAACGAGCTTATGATCTTTTATTTATAAATTATAATTATTAATTTTCAATATTTCGTCTCCACATTGGATGACTTCTTCAGGAAACAATTATTATAATTTGATTGATACAATTTTATCACTCAAATCAAAATAATTGTTCCCTGAAGAAGCCCCACAATGTGGAGACGAAATATTGGAAGTAAATAATTACAATTTATAAATAAAAGATCTTAATCTCGTTTAAAGGAAAAGTTTAGATATTATAAATTGTGTTCTGAAAAATATTAAATATGCCAAAAAAGACGCAATTATTGAAAATTTAATAAAGTGTCCAATCGAAATAGTGGCCTACAAACCTTAACTAAAATAAAAAAAATATATTTTTTAATAAGATTGAAAAGGCTTCATACATTAAAAACGTATGCCCTTCGGAATTACGTGCTTTCAAATATGCTCTAGTTACATCAACAGATGTGGAACGCATATCTTCAATAAACTCAACTATTTTATGTGACAATAGTAGATCGTTTTTTTTTTTTGATAATTTGAAAATGCACATGATTGTACTTTGCAATCAAAATTTTATAAATGAAAATTGAATAATACTTTAATGTACATCTTTTTATTTTCTACACAATTTTTAGCTATTTTGCATTTTTCGTGCTATTTTGACTGCCATTTTAACTTGTTTCGTGTCGAAAATAAAACTGCCCTGATAATAACACATGGTAAAACACAAACAAACATGATAATGTATGTACGATTTTTTTTTAAATAAATAAATAAATAAACAGTAAAAATACTGCAGAAATGCATTTGTGAAAATGGAAATTTTAAAATTAAAAATTAAATTAAAGTAACAATTAATTTTTAATGAAAGTTCAAGGTGTCAATTCGACACATATATACAACCTACACACGCATACGTAATATGTAAATTCAAATAAATCATCCGTACTGTATGTCTGTTATTTCAAGGCGAATACTTTATAGTAATTTTTACTTGTAGCATACTTTTAGGGGCTAACTATCTTTAGAAATCAATGCAAACAACAATAAAAACAACAATATCTAAACAATTATACAAAATAATAATTAAATGGTTCATTAAAAAAAAACAATTTTTGTTATAGAATGACACAATAGTAAACATAATTTTAAAAATTATTGTTAAAAATTCGGACTACCATTTCAACCGTGGCCATTTCATAGGAGACACTTTTTTTAAAGCCTAAATCGGGTGCCATTGGTATTCACTTTAGCAAAAATTTTTAATTCTTTTTTCATATGATTACCCCAAATGAACGTGAAACACTACCAGAGGAAATACGAACAAAATGCAGAGAACTGAGGAAAAACTTCATGAAAAAAATGCTTGAATAACTTTGGATATTAAAAAATACATTTCTTTTGAATGGAACAACCTTTGTATTAATTCTGGATTTTATTCAAATGACTTGAAAAAACTCCCGGCAAGGTACGGTAGTCGGCCAAAATTTTTTTTACAGATTTTTTTTTTTAATTAAATAAATAACTTTTTTTTCTTATTCGAACCTCGGGTCTCTGGTATTTAACAATTAGTTAGGCGAGAACTCTACCAACTGTGCTATCGATACATATAATATTTTATTGCATAAAATGTAAATTAGTTCTTGTGCTTCGTGTTTTCGTTCGTGATATCAAAAATATACACCTTGCGCTCATGCTTACAAAAAATCACAAAGTAATGTGTCTACAAAAGATTTTCAAAATATATATTATTAATTACTTTACGTTTATAATTCATGCATTATGTAATTCATGATCGGTAAGTCATTATTTTATGTTTTAAAGCAATGTAAAATGTAATGAGGTATCATTACAAGGTAATCCATGAGTGTTCAATTATCGGTAACTCATTACTTCTTGTTGGAAAATAATGTTACAGGTAAGGAGTACACATTACAAGGTAATGCATTACTTTATCGCACCCATTACCAAAGTTTTGCTGGTTAATAACTTATAGTCTATACTGAGTTATAAATAAAAATACATTTTGAAACAAAAAAGGCATTTAAAGTAAATATTGCGCATGTAAAATATAGGGCAAGGAGTTTTTTTAACAAGCTGTTGCTTTTTATTTCTACGATTTTTTTCAAAATTGACAAACGATATATATGTATATACCAGTAATGAACCTTGAATGTGGTTTCGCGAAAGAAACAATCCACTTCTTGACTGGCATGCATGCTCACCAGATATGCATGTTCCCCAGATATATTGGTTCGTAACACTGCTGCAGAGCCAAAATCCGCCATTTTAACAGAGTGGTAAAATTTGAACTTAAACTTATTACAGAACTCAATAAGTTCTATACATACAAGTTTATTTGCGCTAATAGAAATGAATAGAGGTCACATTGATTACTAAAAGGTAAAACTGTGCGTTTTCTTTAAAAAAATCTTCACCTTTGTTATAATATGAAACTCTGAGAATTTTGTATGTATTGCTGATCTTTTTAAATTGCATTTCCAGGAATAATAGGTGTTTTGAAAAAATCCTTTTTCACTACATAGTTCATTTAGTTTCGAGATTTTGTAAATATGTATGCAGCCCACCAAACAAACAACTATTACCAGCTGTCAAAATTAAAATAACATGATTAGTTTAAATTTTATAGAGCTGCAAAGCGTACTTCATACATGGGTTTTAAATATGAAACATACCTTATCTACAAAGTACTCATTTCAAATTATTAACATGGAAATGTTTTTTATGCTAATCACAAGAGATTCTTTAAAGTTATGATTAGTAGCGTTAATATGTATGATAACCATCATCTAAAATGATCATTGGGGATTTTTGTAAATTTAGCGAATACAAACTTAACATTCTACGGTTAAACAAAGTAAACAAGGCTGGCAACATAATTAATTACATTAATCACTTATCATACAAATGAAAATATTCTATCACAATTTGCATAACAAAATTGTTTTGTTAAAATATGTAAACAATTATATTTAAAAGGATTTTTACACTGTAATAATTTTTAATAATTTCAAAAAAGAAACACTGTTAAGTAAGTTTTATATAAGAAATTTCAAAAATTGTTGACAATTTGAGGCAAAATATATTCCAAAATTTGTTTTGTACACTCTGGGAACTTCTGCTGTAAATATTTGTAGTTGCTTGAGTTGTAATACAGTATCTTTATTTTTAAATGAAAAAAACAGTCATCTGCAGAAGAAACTTAATTTTTGGCTTTATATATAGTTTATTAAAAAAAAAAAACAAAATAAATAAAATTAATGTATTATGATTTTACCTTCATTTTATACAGTAGTTTTTTTAATTAAAAAATTACACAAAAAAAATGTTCCTTTACTACATATGATGAATTTCATATCAAAACCGATATTCGTTGAACCCGACCCCCTCAGAATTTGATGAAATTTTGCATACAGCTACATTTTACCTATACAAACACAACCTCATATTTAGAAATTGTATTTTTGAAAATATGT
The DNA here is from genome assembly GCA_021234595.1 of Delia radicum. Taxonomy (NCBI): domain Eukaryota; kingdom Metazoa; phylum Arthropoda; class Insecta; order Diptera; family Anthomyiidae; genus Delia; species Delia radicum. The sequence continues at coordinate 92,208,938 of CM037855.1, forward strand.
GGGCGTGGCAAGGTATCGAAGTTTTTGAAAAATCACGATAACATATACTTTCAAGCTGAGATTACTACGGAATGGCTGAACCGATTTCAAAGATTCTGGTACCATTAGAAAGGTATTTCAGTTAGCTGTTTTTTACTTACGAATCGGGACTTGCGCTTAGCTATGAAATGATGTGGCACCAGCTTATTGATGTGTTTTACAAAATCGTCAAAAAATGTGTCTGCAGTAGAGGAAATTGCGCTCGGAGTTATAGCATTGCAAATAAAAACCAAATTCAAACGCCGAAAGACCTTTAACATTGGGCTTCTCAAACTTATAAGACCTCCATAGAAGTTGCTTATGCAGACGCTGACGACTATAACAAAACAAAAAAAGAGCTATTTTAAAGGTATAAAAATGCTAAAACTATTACAGGAACTCAAAGCTTCCATTCTTTTATACCTTTAGATGAAATTTCACTAAAAGTTAGCAAATATTCCGAAAGTCAATAGTATGTGCAAAATTATATATTAAATCTAAAAAATGAAAATAAAAAAAAATTTGCCAAGGGTAAATCCATATTTTGGGGGTGTCTGAAAAATTTGATAACACGATTCTTGTTCTAATCTATTAGAATTACAAAAAAATCTGTATAACTTTCAAAGTATAGCTACTTTATTTTTTTTTTGTCACACAATTATATCAAAATATAAGGAAGTTAACAAGAGATGCATTTAGTTAAAAAAAAATTAAAAAAAAAGAAAAAAGAACGCCATTTTAGTTTTTAGATATGTTGTATATATTAAATAGACCCTTCTAAAAAAACACTTCGCTTTGAAGTGTTTTCCCAGTTTAAAGTTTTATTTTTTGGCAAAAAAAAAATTTCAGTGTAATATATGTTTTCGAAAGCTAACTGAAATACCTTTCTAATGGTACCAAAATCTTTGAAATCGGTTCAGCCATTCTATAGTAATCTCAGCTTGTAAGTACATGTTATCGTGATTTTTCAAAAACTTCGATACCTTGCCACGCCCACATATTTTCAAAAATAAAATTTCTAAATATGTAGCTGTATGCAAATTTCATCAAATTCTGAGGGGGTCGGGTTCAAAATGTGCCTTTTTATAGGTTTTGATATGAAATTCATCATATGTGGTTCATTTTTACTACAATTTTGGTTCATTTCTGAGCAGTAAAAATCAAATGACAATGTTAGTTGAATTTACTGAAATGTAAGTCGTGCTTTTTTACAAATGAAATTTCATTTGTTTTTAACTACATTTGCAGTGGTCTTCACATACATTGTATGCTAAGTGTATGCCATGAGTAACATTTTAAGTATTTGTTATCCGATACTTAACCCTGCTAATCCATCCGGGTTAACCCTCTAACCGGCATGCCCGCCTACTCATTTGCCATAAGTACGCCACTCATCACTCATGTGCCATAAGTACTCCAAATGAGTGATTTATAATAAGAATTAAACCTACAAAATATTTAGTAAATAAGGTTTTTTGTGCGCGTGGCACAATGGTTTGGAAGCGAGAAGGCGTTAAGATCAAAATTTTGTAAAATTTCAAAAAATTAATATTTTGAAAAAAACACAATTTTTAAAAATCTAGAAAACAAATGTGTGTTGCGAAAAAAATTTTTACGAAACACAAAGTGAAACTGAAAAAATGTCTAAATTTGGTATAAGGATATACAGGTTTCCAAATGGATACCTGTAAATGACATTGTTTTGAGAAGGTATGAACGATATTAAGTATTATTATCAAAGCCTTTAAGTTTAGACAATATTGGTTGAAGTAGAATGCGTTTTCTCACAATTTCGCGTTTTTCTAAAAACGAAAATCGTCACATCTTCTTTACTAAAAGCACAAAAACTATAATTTTTAGACTGTAGTTATATCTTGGTAAGGATAATTAGTTATGCCTAAAGTTATTTATTTTTATGGATTCGTTTTTGAGATTCTTTCTTAACCAATTTTGGACCATATCGGCTAAAGTAAGCAACCAAATAAATTTCGGTAGAAGAAGATTTGGTAGAAGAACATTTTGTTTTATTTTTCGTGCTGAACAAGTGATAAAAATTTCCTTGCAAAATAACTTTCGCCGTTATTATTGTTAATCGTTAATTTTTAACGTCGAACAAATTATGGCGGCTCTAATTTAAACCCTTTTACTACCGACTGTTTTGTTTGCGACTATATTTCAATTTATATTTCGGCTTCAGATTCTTGTTAGGGGTACTTAAATAAGAAATAAATTGGTTTAAATATATGCCCGCTGGCAGTCCTTCCCACTAAAACATGGGAGCGCAAATAACATTTTTTAAACTTCTCAGCCCATTTTTACCACTAAAACATTCGAATAACCAAAAATGTTTCCTTTGTCGGAGATAAACGCTGATTAGAAAAATCGGACTTTTTTAAGAAATACTGTTCTTCGAGTTATGATTGATATGTTTTTTTGGCATGATTTTTTCTGAAACAAATAGACGTAACAACATTGATCATTAGAATTGGGATGTAGCTAAAAATTCAGCTTTTTTTTGGAATATTTGTATTTTTAAAAACAAAAATGTATGGACTTATTTCCGAAAGATTTTTCTATTTGTTTTTTTTCTTTAATATTCTGATATATGATTTTCACGCCTTTTTGGCATGTTTTTTTTTTCTAAAACAAAAAGACGCAACAGCATGGAGCATGATAAATGGAATGTTGTTTAAAATTGTGATTTTTTTAGGAAAATTTGACAAAAAAAAAAAAAAATAAAGCCAACTTGCAAGGGAACTACCCAGATTTAAATGAACCTTATATATTTTATAAAGGATATAAATCAAAGATTGACCTGTTTTTTTAAATGCCATCTCGAAGGTTTAAGGGTTGAGAAGTGAGGTCAAATATGACCCAATTTTTATTTATTTTTTGATTTCTTCCAAAGAAACATAGGCTAATGTGGCATCACGGAAGGCGTACTTCCGAGGAGTAAAGTGCACCCGGTGCACTTTTTTGTAAAAATTTCGATTATTGTTGTTGTTGTTCCAAAAGTTTTTGTAATGTTGGGTACTTTATATGGGGATGTATACCGGCAACTCGACATGTATTTTAACTTTTTCGATGTTAGGTTTATTTCGGTGTACATAAAAAATTCATATTTTTACAGTAAATAATAATATGGCAAAAATATCGGTCATTTCCAAATAATTTATGTTTCTTATATGTAAAGGTCTTATTATTACTTCGTGTTGTGTATTTTTTAACAAGCTTTCCAACGATATATAATTTTGTATAACAAACCCACTTTCTAAATTTTTTTGTCATTTTGTTTCTCATACTTTAAACGCTATGTTGGGAATATATGTACAATTTATTGAGTACATTAATAAAAAAAATTAAATTTTTTATAGAGTCAATGTTAAGACATGTCTCCATACAAAAAGTTTAATAAAAAAGTGTTTCAGAATACAATATGTTGGCAGTGGCAACATATATGTTACTTATAAAATTTGTTTTTTAATATGGAATAATTAAATCAGATATTTTACATTAATTTATATTGATGTTCACTTCTTTTCCATATATCAAAAACTAATATAGATATAAATACACTATAAATTATACATGTAACCTACAGAAGTTGTATAAATAACGCGTTTTTATTTAAAAATTTGTAGTTTTGCGAATTTAAAAAATAGTTATTTTTCTGATTATTGTAATTGAAAATGCTATTGCATTCAAAAAAGGCACCGAAAAATAATGATTTTTTGGTTATGAACAATTTGGTTTTATATGACTAATTTTTAAGAAAAAAATAGCTCTCTTGCATGAACAACCTCAATAAAAAGTTTGATTTTTAAGAAATTTTTTCAGAACATTGCGTTTTTAACAATGAAGAATTTAAACTTAATATATTCAGATTAGAAAAATAAACAAAAATCTAAAAATAGAATATTTGTGTTTGTTAGTGTTCTCACTTCTGAGTATAATATACAATAACAGAAAAGCTAATAGGAAAGAAAACTGCAATTTAGCTGCATTACATTTGAGGCCATACTTTGGTGTGATCGCTAAATGGTCATGATTTGGTATTGTTACGTTTGTAATGTAAGAAGAGCGCAGGTTTGATTCTTACAGCCGCAGGTTGTTGAAAAATTTATCATATAGAGACAATCTGACAATTATAAATAAACAAATAATAATACTATTAAAAATGGAAAATTACTACGCAGAGGAAAAAACATGGTTGCAACATGATTGCCGCAACAAAATTAGTGATCCCTGCATTCGGACATGGTTGCTACAAACAAATTATGGGTTTAAAAATAAATTCTGACCAATAACATGGTTGCTGATAATATTTTTTGGTTGATATTTTATTATATCATGATTCCCTCTTCCTACCTTACAATATGGCTGATAATATGGTTGATGCGGCCAAACTATGATTGTAGTAATTGTAATTTTTTAAAATATTTATTTATTTATTTAGATATTTATTATAATTAAAATTACAATTACAATAAATCTTAAAACTAAAGCACTAGCAACTAAGGCTATGGGCTTTTTTAAAATATAAATTTGTATTTTTCGCTAGAAAGGTTTCGAAAAAAAAGAATATACATTTTCTTCAAATTGGATTAATATTAGACGGGTAAGTTGAAACAAATATATTAATTCAACATTCATATGTTTAATGAAAAAACTCAAAGTATAACAGCATATTTTACTATTTTAGTAAGCAAGTTACCTTATTAACTTTTAAACGTATCTATTTTTTCCACAACAAGCTCTCTACCTTATTATTGTGAAAACAACAATTGTATTGTTGATACAAATGACGCTATGCACAACCATCTTATAATAGAAAAACACGGTTTTATGTGCTTTCCCACAGTTAAAAACAACCATGCTATAATTGGCGAAAATCATTTTATAGTTGCTGTAACTTTGTTATGATTTCAGCAATCATTATATGGTGAGAGAGATCACTGATTATTCTATTTATTAGTGAGCGTCAGTCTAGGTTTGAGATTTTGTGCAAAGTACCGTCTTTTTATTAACAAAAATTAAATTAAATAAAAAAAAAAATAATAAAAAATAAAAATAAATTATAACATTAAAAAATATATGTAATAGCTCCAACAATAAAATTAAACAGAATTTTAACTACACTCTGTGTCATACCTCAGTATGAACATATACTTTTTAACCAGAAATGGTGGTTCACATTGGCGAATATGAAGATGAAATTCTATTATTTGGTCTAATTAAACATATTTGTTTAATTAATAATTTGTATTTTTTGTGCATTCAAAGACTTTTGAACCATGGATTTGATTAACATTATCATGCTTTTCGCATTAATCAAACAAAAATGTTTATTGGACCAAACAATAAAAGTTCGCCTTTATATTCGCCATTGTGAAAATATATTTTTTTATTTTAAAATGTACCAGGCCCAAAAGTTTTCAGATATTTCACACTCAAAATTATAGCGCACTTACAATCCGAATTTGGCTGTTTTTATAGCTCTTTAATGACTCATTGGACAACTTTAATTTTTGGAATTTAAAAACATTTTTTTATTGGCAATTTAAAAATGCAGATACATCTCGAAATATGTGGAAACTTTTGATCCTGGAACCTTTTTGAACTAAAAAAAATTAACCAATTTACTGCCACATTTTGTCTCAAAGCAATCCTATTTTATACGTATCCATGCACAGCATATTTTTAATAACTAAAATTAATTCGTTTATTTTATATAGATCTCTTATGTTCATTAGATAAATAAATGTACTATTTAAAATAAAAAAAAAATGTCTTTCTTTTAATATAGCTCAACCATAACATGGTTATTAATTTGCTAAATATCATCCTGCAGTCATATTATAGCTTATTAGTAGTCATAATATGATAATATTGATCATATTATGAGACTTTAGATACCATAATATGGTTATATGGGACCATAACATGATAACTTTATGATTAGTTTTTCATCATATTATGATTAGCGGGTACCATATTATGATAATTCCAAGGTCATAACATGTTTATGAAGAACCATAATATGGTGTTATTAGGACAATTTCCGAACTATAATATGATTTATTAGGAATCATATTATGATAAAATAATAGAAGTTACGTAATCATAACATGATTATTATACTATGGTTACTATTATGGTTGCCGCAATCATGAACCCAACAATGTATGATGCTCTTCGAATATGGTTGCCCCAACCATGTTTTTTCTTTGCGTGTACTGATGACGCATGTCCATAAAATGGGGGAAACTAGTCTAGTCTGATTTAAAAATTAATAATTGGATACCCATATGTTAAGGAAAGTCTCATCAGTATTTAACATAAAAAAATTAAGAGATAATATATTATTTTCAAAGTTTTCTGTATAAAAACTGCGTTAAACCATGCAAAACTTTAATTTAAATTTGCAAAAAATGTGGACCATAAGTGAAAAAACTTTGCACGCCATTAAAAGCAGTGTAACCAATGTATTTTGGATCAATAGTCGGTACTCTTCTTTTATTTTTTAAGATGCGCAGTGTAATTAAAAACCTTCAAACATGATAATAATAATTATTTTCATTAAACGAAGCAAAAAAAAAAAACGCTACCAAAAACAGCGAAAGTTTAAAAATTCGGGAATTTCGGTTTTACTTTTAAACCACCATATACTTTTCACCAAGCAGAGATATGGAAAAATACGTTTTTAGTGAATGTATCGTATCTCCAAATTAAAAATCTCTCTCGTAAGTTTTGAGTAATTTATATTAACTTTTAAACTTTTAAATATAAATCAATCCGTTAGGTGAATACTAGGTTGTCTCAAAAATACTTTTGTTAAGTTACATAAAAACATACCTGAAGTAATGAAAGAG
>CM037855.1:92215927-92264927 GCA_021234595.1 Delia radicum
AAATTAATTTTCATTAATTTAATACCTGATTTGTTTATAAAATATTAAATAATTTACTTTTAAATTCGGTTTATAAAGTTAATCGGCACAATTCCACGCGTTCATATTTCATTAGTAAGAATGTTCTATTATTAGTATAAGGTGGCGCAAAAGTAATCCTCCTATCAGAAAATGCTATACATAATAAATACATAATAAAAAAAAAAAAACATCGGAAGGTTATTTTTGCGCCACCTTATATTTACATATGACCAAAATAAACCAAGCAAACAAAATAACTACAACAGGCCTGTGAATGAATGCGATCATTTTTCGGTTTACTACCCTGCGGGAAATGAATGGTCGATTGACCCAAAGTGGTAATTCTGTGATGTAAGATTGGGCAGCACGTCACGCAACTGGTGAAACCAAAATTGTGGTGCACCAAAAAGTGTTAATTTGACTGAAATGTCCAATCACGTGATTACAGTTATGGTGACAAAACATTCACTGGTTGGTACCAGATATATCACGTTACTGGGGAAAAAGTAATGTAACATCAAAGTGTACTGTAGCAACTAGGGTCGTTGCAGTATAAGTTGCTACTGGTCATTGAACTGGTTCAAAACCGCTAGCAGTGGATGAAAACATGACAATTAGTACCAAAGGATGCAGTTCCTTGATTGCTACCAAGTGGACACAACATTGAAGGAACGTTTTATGTACCGACTTTGTGACAGTAGACTGAAGACGTAACACTTCACTGGTTTAAAATAAGTGAATACGGAACTGTTTAGACAGTGACCAAGTTTGTCAGATGTGGCGAGTTAATTTTTGAAATGCCGACTGCCGATTTTTCTAGTGAATTGAGATTTTACACATAAAATATCGCTACCGCAAAACCAGAAATATGATGATTTGATATGATTTTTTGCACAACTTTTTCAAAACCTTGAAGCACTTTACAAGAATATAAATTAAAATTGCAAAATTTCGGCATATTGTTTCCGAAACATTTTGTTAGATATTTTACAAGATTTTTGGCAACGATTTTTTATGTATAAGTAATGGGCGATTTGTAAAAATTTCTTTGGGTACAAAATTTAAACTGAGTATATTTTTTTTTACTCTGCTTTATAAGTTATACATTAAATTAGTGCTGAATTGTTGCAGCTCTTTCTTTTTATAAAGATATTATTGTGAACTAGAATTATAATGCAAAATACAAAATTAAAATGTTCATGAAGTGATTTTTAAAAGTGTTGGAACATAAAAATTAGTATAAATTTTTTGATAATACCAAGGTTAGCAAACAAAGAAAAAACTTGCAAAAAATCTATATTTTGAACATCCGGGTTTATGTACTTTTCCAAATTTAAATTGGTATAATGAATTTAATGTTATTGTTTTGAGTTGGGTATAGACAGAATAAACTAATTTTAAAAATGATTTTTGTTGTGCCCTTTTGAAGGTTTTTTGAACAGGTGATATGACACGCTGTTTTGAATAAGTGCAGTGACTGGTTCCGGATGGGCTATTTAGCAACCTGTACGTAATATGACACACGATAAATAAAAAGTGACATGTTACTTGCTAATTACCATTCGCATGCCCGGCGACATGTATCCCTTAGACCAAAGCAGTGGTCTACACTACTGTTCCACTCAAACTACCTCTATAACAGAACACATTGCGCCTAATATGTGACCAGTTTTCCTTCAACAATTTTTCTCCAGTTCTACTATACGTACACCTACACCAGTCACGTGATAATTTCTTTTCCACTGGTTCTGTTGCATATCACATAAATCCTAAAATGGTCATACTTTGACTCTACCTACTTATAACTTGTCCCGTAGTATATTCATTTCAGTCGGTACGGTGATAGGTTACCTTGGTCAAGTATTCGCCACCTCACACAGTGCTCCACAGGTAGCAATTGTCACCTCCTATGACAAACCCATGTACCGGTCACTTTCATATAACAGAACCGAAACTGGGACTGGTTCATACACACAAAGTTCTAGTCACGTGACCATACTATTTCGGAAAATTAATTTTTTTTTATTTTCGTCTAAAATTAAATAAATTATCGCGGTTCCGAATATGTTGAAAACTTTTATTATCTTTTCTTGTTCAAAAGCTATTAAATAGAAAGTGGCCAGTTTTACTGTAGTTTTATTTTGAAGTCCTCAGGTCGTGGGTTCGAATCTGGTTGAAGATTAAAATATTATCTTTTATTAATTTTTTTATTTATTTTTTTTTTTTTTTTTTTTGGTAACGTTAACTTTAAATTATACTTCTTTATTCAGAAAAAAATGGATATATATAGCGTTGAAATTCTCAGAATCTGAAAATGATTATATATTTCGAATTTTAAATTATGCACATTTTAATATAAATTATTATTTATATATTTTTATTTTATTGTCCTTGATATCCGAACGGGATATAGTCCTTTACTTTCTTTTTTTATCAGGTTTTTAATTGATTTTTGAATAATATTCGTTTTGCCTTTGAATTTAAATTAAAGTAATTTTCTGTTGGTGATAAGGTTTTTTTTTATTAAAAGTTTTATAATGTTTATTTTCTTTTAAATTCTGCATCTCACTTCGTCATACATTTCGCTTTAAGAAAGTTTTTATTTAGACTTAATTTCGGGTTATGTTGAGTTTTAGATTTTTTTTATTCAATAAATAAATGTAATTAGAATGAATTAATAAAAGTCTTGTGTTCTAATTTCTAGCGGGTTAATCGAATAGGGGGACATATGTGGGACCATATAAAAATTTTTCTGCTTATATGTATATGGTCATGGCAGGGTGGGGAAGTTGCGTGTTTAACATCTACACACACACACAAAATGGGTCGATACGACAACTTTCGCTTTCTCTTAATTAATTTCTTTCCTTTCCCCATTCTCTCTCCTCTTCTCATTCCACCCTAACGCACGCACATAATAAAATAACTTACTTAACATATATATTAGTGGCCTGCAAATCATAATAGTTAATGGATCCCCCCGATTGCCGACGGGCTATAGCCGGAACCAAGTTGCGTGCTCCTACTAGAAAAGCTTGTGAAAAACCTTTGAATTACTGCTTTAATAGAAACCTTCGTTATATGCTACAAGGTCCATATGCTGAGTCTAAATCTGGTAAAATTTGTTCTACTCATTTATAGTTTTTAAATAGCGCGATTTTTTTTATTATATATATTTCAATAGATTTGCAACATTAATACGGAAATGCGTTTAAAATAATTTTTAGTTTACGCTTAGTGATAAAATTAAAAAAATGTCTAGTACGCCTCAAATTTATAAGGATACACCTAAACATGCAATACTTTCTTCGGCAAGATATTCTAAAACAAGCAAATTCATACACTCACAAGAACTTTTCATAAAAAATCAACAGTTATTTAAAAGTTTAATCGGTAAAGTTGTTTCAATGGAATATACAGTTATATTACCAAGGACATATATTGTTTAACGTTCTGTCTGTTATTCAACAAAAAAAAAAAAAAAAAAAATCAACAAAAAAGCAGACTTTCCGTAATAGTTTAAATTTTCAGTTAAAATTTTCTTTTTAAAACAAAAAGTTGTTATATTATATTGAGTATAGAAATAAACGAAAACAATTTATTGTTTTTATGGATTTTATCAATTAATTTTTCAGCAGTTGAAAATAAACTAAAAAATACAATTCTTTTAAACGAAAAGTTTTTAACTGATTTTCAGTTAATTTTTTGTGTGTAATCAGTAGTCTTTATGGAAAAAATATTGTGGGTGTATTATTCTCAAATCAAATAAAATTTTATAATTTTGCGGCGTTATTACTAAAAATTTTGCCAAATATACAAACAAATGTGGTGAATGATGGAAAAAATGTCAAAACCTGCATATGAGAAAATAAAATTTGCCAGATTTGTATTTCGCGTAATTGTGCAAAATTTTGAAAATTGACGATTAGTGTAATTTAAGCCTGCAACTAGGGTATTTAGCTTGTTAATTCTTTTGAATTTAGCCGATTTTAAATTTCCGGATTCCCGGAAATTGTTTGTCAGGATTTCCGGCAATTTTAAATAGCATTTAAGCAATCAAATAACTTTTTTTTTTTGAAAATGGTATAAAAAAAACTATAGAATATTTTCTCAAATTCCTTTTTTTATTTGAAAGTACAATCCTTCCGGTTAACAATGGAAAATAATTTCATTCAAATGGATGCCTCGGCTGGCCATGCAGTAGCGTACACAATCGGTCCAATTGTTAAGCACATTATCGATTGTGTGCAGCTGTATTTCACCAATGGCTTCACGAATATTGTCCTTTAAAGCGTCAATTGTCTCTGGCTTGTTGGCGTAACACTTATCTTTGATGGCTCCCCACAGATAATAGTCCAACGGTGTCAAATCGCAGCTCCGAGGTGGCCAAACGACGGTACTTCTCTTCTTCCAAAATCCGTACGCAATTTTCGCACACATTCTGCAACATTACCATGATTTTCAAAGTAATGTCGCAATATTTCCCAGCGTTGTTCAAGCGTATACACAACCATATTAGTTCAGCGGAAGGATAAAACTAATTATCTGTCAAATCAGACATTAGCTAAGTGTTACCATTCACGAAATAAGCACTAGTTGAAGAAAAAACATTAGATGGCGGATCCTTTATTTGCTAAAATAAAAACCCACAAGATGCCAAAAAACAGAAAATCCAAAAAAAACTTAAAATTTTTTTTAATATATTTTGTTCAATCTTGTTCAAATTACATAAAAAAAAAATTTGGTGTAAAACTTAGAGTGGCCTATAAAAATTATATGGTGACCTCGGTGAATTATTTAGAGCATGAGCGCCAAGTTTGAGCGAAATCCAGTAAATATCAAATTCATGTTTCAAAAAATGTTTTAATTATTGTTTTGAAAATGCAAAAACTTTTTTTTGAGTTTCTTTCTATACTTTCATATATTAATATATTGTTCTACCTCAAGTCCAAAAATCTAATATGATATTGTGATATTAGATTTTTTGCTGCTTTTCATTGTCATCACTCAAATCTTCAGTTGTCTGCAATAGAAAAAGATAATTGGCTTAACTCAATCCTAGAGATTACATACAACAGACAAAATAAACTCTATGAGAATCTTTTTGTCTGTCTTATGCCCAGTTTTTCACTTTGTATATAAATCCCATTTGGACTTTAAGTTCTATTTAAATACAAATGTCAGTTTTTAACTTTAAATTACATTTAGGGCCGTTATTACAACTTTAATAAAGTTAAAGGCAACAATATCTTCCCTTTAGCTTATCGGTCACTTTTAGCTTAAAGTATAATTATAATAACGAAAAACTAATAATCTGTCAGATAACATCCGAACTTTAGCTATTGGCAAGTTGTAATAATGGCCCTTAAGTGACCAATCTTGGTAATTTAAAGTTTATTTAAATTGTACAAATATAACATATGATTTTGACAGTTTGTTTTCTTTTCCCGTGGTAAAACAATCAATACAAAATAAATTATATTACAGCAGCCAATAAAAATTCAACTTCGGTTCACTGAAATTTTCACTTCACTTCTCTTCGTTTTTATTTTATTAATTGAATTATAATCCCGATGAAAACAAATTTAAATAACAAATTTAAATGTAACTGACACTAATAGAAAACATATGATTTTCTATTGTTGATTTACTTAAATAAACGTCACTACATTGCTAGGTCTGTCAAAAAAAACAGAGTAGTATTTGGAAGATGACAAAGCCAATTGTGACAATTTTTTGTTGTTGTTTTGGTTTTTCTTTGATATTTTAAATTTTGAATCTCGCTCCTAGACGAGGACAAGAAATTCTCATTGAGTTTGTGATTAAACATAACAAATATCTCTAGAAATTCTAATAACAAAGTCCCCTGAAGAATTCCTTGGGCAGGAATGAAATCCGGATAGGGACACGCCTACATCAGATTGCTTTTCACAATTTGTTAAATAAGTTTTGGGACTTTAGCACATTTAATTACTATAAATGCAATTAATGTTTATCCCGTTGAAAACAAATTTAAATAACAAATATGCAGGTGCTTGTGCAAATTTAAATGTAACTGACACTAATAGAAAACATATGATTTTCTATTGTTGATTTACTTGAATAAACGTCACTACATTGCTAGGTCTGTCAAAAAAACAGAGTAGTATTTGGAAGATGACAAAGCCAATTGTGACAATTTTTTGTTGTTGACGAGGACAAGAAATTCTCATTGAGTTTGTGATTTAACATAACAAATATCTCTAGAAATTATAATAACAAAGTCCCCTGAAGAATTCCTTGGGCAGGAATGAAATCCGGATAGGGACACGCCTACATCAGATTGCTTTTCACAATTTGTTAAATAAGTTTTTGGACTTTAGCACATTTAATTACTATAAAAAAAATTAATTATATATATTTTATTTCTATATTTTATATTTTCTGTTAAATTCTGTTTTTTTCAATTCCTTAAACCGCTGTTTTATAAAAAATGATCATTAATTTATTGACATTTCATAATGCTACCATGCTTTTGTCGCAATTAAATAAGAATTATCATTTAAGACTGAAAAACTGAAACTGTATTTAAATACAATTTAAATTTAAATTGCCATTAACTAATTGCATATTTAAATACGAAGTTAAAACTGGTCATTAGTGTATAAACTGCCTTGTCTGGTAACCCGAATTATAAAATCAAATTATTTGAAAAACAACAATTTTACATGTCGATATACCTTGTATCTCAGTACATGTATGTATGTGTGTCTGTTGTATTTCAATTTGTAAAAACTACATATGAAATCTGATATGACAAATAAAATCTGATATTACAATATCATATTAAATTTTTGTACTTGAGGTAGAACAATATTCTAACTAAATATATGATTTACATTTCAATATAAAAAGTGGGCGTAAAAGAGTGCGCGACCATCTTTGGAGATATAGGATCAAGTGTAAAAAATTGCAGAGAAATTCGTTAAAAAGTAAAAGTGTGTATAACGAACAAACAAACAGAAAATGATTTATATGTATATAGATTTGGTCCAGATAAACACAACATCAGCAAAAACTGCTACAAATATCCAAAATAAGTTTTTTGCAAAACACTTTGTAAACAGAAAAAATTTTGTCTGTACACATATCAGGAAACACAAACTACAGGAAATTACAATGAAATTTTCTAAAGCAACACAAAAAGTGCAATTATATTAAATATAGGTTACTCCACACAATTTAACCCACAAATCAAAATTTTAAAATCCAGCTTAATTTATATCATACCCATCCCCGAAAATCAGGTTTTGCGAGAATCTACTTTTTTGTTAACAAACATTTCTTATGTATTCGATTTCTTTAAAAATATATAGTATTACAAAATATCTTATATGACATACATATGTCGCCTTTTTGGGGGAATGGTCCGACATTTCAAAAGCTGATCCCGTTTTGAATTTCAACCGGCTTTTTATATCCTAAAAATTTTAAATATCATTTTTTAAGCAATCACAGCGATTCGGGTTATTGTTTTCACTGTTCACCTCAGTTTTCCAACGTTATTTAATTCCATGTAGTAAAAATATTGAAATTTTCTCCTCTATCTTCAGATATTAAAAAATTATAAAAAATGGTCAATGTGGTTATCTAACAATTGACATTTGAAAATTTATGTAAATGCAGAAAAACAAAAAACACTCTCAGGGAACTAAGAAGGTAGAAATGACAAAACTTACACTTAAAACAACTACAAATGTAATTAAACAGGCGATGAACACACTTGACATAAAAATTACTAAACATTGTAGTTAATATCAAATAGACTCTCTTAATCATCTATATATATAAAAAGAAGTGTACATTTTGTGTACATAACTCGAGAACGGCTGCATAAAATAATGTAATGAGGATGGTTTTTAAATTTTTAATTTTTTGTTTAAAAACATTTTCGTTTGGTCGAGATGTGATGATTTTTCTGAACAGTAGTCATTTTTATATAAATTGTGTGAATATCAAAAATTGTTGCTCTGTTACACAACAGTGCTTGGATACGGGTACATTCTTCTTCGATATATCAATCCACCACGACTTTGTAACGGAACCAGACTTTCAATGAAAATAAAATTTGAAGGCAAAACAACATTTGTCGGGTCAGCTAGTTCTTCATAAAATGTTTAACTAATTTTCCAGAATAATTAATAGTTTTGGGGTTTTTTTTTACTATTTTTTGCAGCTTTTTGCGAAGTTACCAAAATAACTTCGCAAAACAACTTATACTAAAATACTGTATTTTTGATTAGTTATTTTTTTTTTTAATGACTGTCAAAATTAGTTATATTATACATAGAAAAATGGTTACAATTACAGTTAAAATGAGTGTCACAGTTTACTACACGAATGACTGACATGTAGTTATGGAAAGAATTTTCTGAGTGCAGTATCGCCACAAATATCTTTTACAATCTTTCGATTTAACTTCGCAAATTAAAAATGATAAAAATAAATCTGAGTTGTTTTCTGACCACCTAGAACAGACCTTTAAATCATTTCCACTCACAAATTCTACCGATGAGAGCAACATATTAAACTTTTTACAATCTCCCTGCCAAATGGATTTACCAATAAAACCATTCTCTCCCAGAGAAGTCCAAAGCAAAATAAATAAGCTTAACAACTCTAAATCTCCAGGACATGATACAATTGACTCAAATGTAGCAAAATCGCTCTCAAAAAATGTATATTGTTTCTTACCCTAATCTACAACTGCATATTAAGATTATCACACTTTCCACCACAATGGAAATGTGCTAAGATCATTATGATCCCCAATCCTTATAAACCGGAGAACGATGTTTCATCATATAGGCCAATTAGCTTATTGCCAATTTTTTCCAAAATTTTCTAACGTTTATTTTCACAAAGATTACTTCCTGTTTTAGAAACACAAAATATTATTACAGATCATCAGTTTGGTTTTCGTCACAAGCATGGAACACCGGAACAATGTCATCGTATTGTAAATATTATTACTTACACATTTGAAAGAAAAATGTACTGCTCCACAGTGTTTTTAGATGTGAAACAGGCTTTTGACAGGGTATGGCATGAAGGGCTTTTATATAAGCTTAAAATTATTTTACCAACTCCATTCTATTTGTTTTTTAAGTCTTACCTAAAAGAACGAACCTTTTATGTAAAAGTCGGCGAAGAAAATTCCAATATAGGCCAAATTAATGCTGGTGTATCACAAGCAGTGTTGCCAATTCAGCCGTTTTCCGGCTAGATTTAGCCTTTTTTCAACACGTTTAGCCGTAAAAATTGCATTTAGCCATTAGCCTTTTTTTTAGCCATTTTTAGAATTTTTTTAGCCATTTTTTAGCCTTTTTTAACTTTTTAACTTTAAAGTTATGTTGCAGTTTTTTTTCCTTTTAAATGCTAAAAAACTCTAAAAACGCTACATTTTCCACTACTAAAAAATTACAACCTTGCAATATTAATATTTATTCAATGGCAACACATTAAAAAATGACATTTGATGAATAAACGCATAAACAAATCAAACAATCACTAAAAAAAACAAACAGCTAAACACGTGTCGTTATTAAAAACAAAAAAGTGAATTGATAAAAAGTAGAAAAGTTTTTAATACAAAAAATAGAAAAACAAATAAAAAAAGTGAAAAATGACTTCCAAATATTCTCGGAAATTTCGCAGTGAATGGTTATCCCACCCAAAATTATAAGAATGGGTTGCAGAATGCGACAATTCTGCAAAGACATTTTGTAAATATTGTAAATGCGAAATCACAGCAAAATTATATGATTTAATTGCTCACTCGGATACAAAAAAACATATTAACGCTATTGGATATATTGTTAAGATCAAGCCTTTGCCTTTTAAGCCAGTGAATTTTAAGCTACAACAGCAGGAGGCTACTTTGGCAATGTATATCGCTGTTCACAGTTCAATTCTACCAGTGGATCATTTAGGTGAGCTTTGCAAAAGAAAATTTGATTGCCGTCTCTAAAGTTGCACAGAACAAAATGCAGCAAAGTGATTAAAAATGTTCTTGCTCCTCATTTTAATGAGGAGCTCTCCAATGACATTGGAGATAGCTTTTTTAGCATATTAATTGATGAATCGACTGACGTAACATTTACTAAAATTTTGGGTAAGTTTTATTTGTTAAATCATTTAAAATTGGTTTACTAACTTAATATTTCTTAGGACTGGTAATTATTTACTTTAGTAAAGCCAAAAGAAAAATTGTTTCTACATTTCTCTGCATAGAAGAATTGGAAAATGGATCAGCGGAGAGTATTGTCCGTGGAATTAAAAAGGCTATCGAAAAATTTAAACTAAATATAAAAAATTTGGTCGGAATTGGTACGGACAATGCTAACGTTATAATTGGAAAAAATAAGAGCGTTTACATCGCTTTAAAAAAGAAGTTACAGATTTAATACTCATAAAGTGTGTGTGTCATTCACTCCAACTTGCAGTAAACCAGGCTTTAAAGGAATATATGCCCGAAAATTTAGAATTTATTGTCTACGAAACATACAGTTGGTTTTCAAAAAGTACAAACCGCCAACGTTCCTATAAAGTTTTATATGAAAATTTGAATGGAAAGGTAATAATCTCACATATTTAATTTTTTTATATTCTATTTTCTTCTTATTTTTAGGAGCCTTTGAAAATTACACGAACGTCTGACACTCGTTGGTTGTCAATAGAAGTGGTAGTTTCAAGAATAATATTTCAATGGGATGAACTACAGATGCATTTCGACAAGGCAATGGCCGATGAGAAATGTCATAAAGCCAAAATTCTAAGTGAAATGTACAATGACCAAGAAATTTATTTATATTTATTGTTTTTAGAACCAATATTATCTGAAGTACAAATAGTCAACAAAGTTTTCCAAAGCAATGAAAACGATCCAACCCGTCTATTAAGAGAAATTACCTTTCTCATAAACTTTTTGAAAAGAAAGGTTTTAGACGACGCTGATGTGGACATATTGCTTGAGGATTTTGAAGAATATGTATCATATACTTGTAGTCTTGGACATGAGTTCGAAACTTTCGTAAAGAAGTTAAAAAAATCTGGACAGTTAAAGAAAAGTCAAGAGATTAAAATTAGATCCAATTGTACAAACTTTGTAGTCGGTCTAATAAATCAGTTAAAACAAAGGTATATACTATAAAATTTCGAATTATTTTAAACATAAATGTTAATTTTTTTTAATTGTTTTAGACTTCCAGATAATATCAAAATTCTACAGAACATTGATTACTTTTCAGTGCAAAATATTTTAAAATCTTCTAAAGAATATATTTTACCAATTTTAAATTTATTTAAATTGAATGACGAGATGATATCAAAAATAGATGAGCAGTATTCTAATATTCAATATTTAAAATGGATAAATACCAACAATACCGTAACATTTTGGGCAGAAGTTTACAACTATCGAGATGCAGGTGGAAATAACAAATTTAAAGAAATTTCTGAGTTTGTTTTGAAGCTTTTATGCCTTCCCTGGTCAAATGCTGATGTAGAGCGTGTATTTAGCCAAATAAATCTCGTAAAGACAAACGTTAGAAACAGACTACATTTGATAACAGTCAATTCAGTTTTATCCATCAGGTAAAATTTTTGATTTAACAAAACTATTGTTTATATAACTTTATTTATTTTTTTAATTATTTATTTAGATACGGCTTAAAAAGAAGCGATAAATGCTGCTTTCAATATGAAGTGCCCCAGAATTACCTTAAGTTAATAGGATCTAATAAAAGTTATGATGACAACAACAACGAGTTGGATGTTAATGATATTTGGTCATTCTAACAACTTTTTAACAAATTTTAAACTTATTTTTCTTTTATTATTATTTTCTTGTTATAACTAGTCAAAAAATGTACTGAATGTATAACAAATGGTCTCAAATTTTACAATTTAATTGTAAAATAAAATAAAACATCAATTTTTCTTATTTTTTGTTCATATATTGAAGACTTTCCATTAAAATAATTTAGCCTTTTTTTAGCCTTTTTTCCAAGAATTTTAGCCTTTTTTGCCAATCAAGTTCTGGCAACACTGATCACAAGGCAGTGTCCTAGGTCCAGTGTTGTATACAATTACACTGCAGATATGCCATTAACGGATGATGTTACTGTAGCAACCTATGCTGATGACACTGCTATAATGTCATCAAACGAATCACCAGTTAAAGCGTCCTTCTTAGTTCACATCGAATTAAATCTAGTTCAAGACTGGTTAGATTTGTATCAACACAGAAAAATCAAATCATGTTACTTTTACACTTAGAAGAGAAGAATGCCCTTCACTATATATCAACGGTACTGAAATTCCGAAAACGAACAGTGTGAAATATTTAGGAATGCATCTGGATAGAAGACTCACGTGGCAAAAACACATACAAGCAAAAAAGCAACATCTTAATATTCAAACTAAGAAAATGTATTGGTTATTAAGACCAAACTCAGATCTAAGTCTTTCAAACAAAGTAAGATTATATAAATCTATTTTAAAGCCAGTTTGGACATACGGCATTCAGCTATGGGGAACTTCGAGTAACTTTAACGTAGAAATATTGCAACATTATCAATCTAAAACCCTTCGACGTATAGCTGTACTCCATGGTTTGTAACTAATAAAAGAATTCATGAAGATCTTAAAATACCTTGGGTTAAAGATGAAATAAATAGGTTTAGTTCCCGATACATAGATCGACTAAGTGATCATTGTAATCCTTTAGCTATTTCTTTATTAGACGAAACGGAAGAAGTAAGAAAACTGCAAAGATTACATGTATTAGACCTGCCGTATAGGCAATAGTATTGTAAATTTTATATTTAATGTCTATAATGTACATAATGTATCATACAACCTTGTAAATATATAGCAAAAATATAAATTAAATTTTTAAGATTAGTTTATTAAACTCCCTGAAGTTTAATAACGTATGTTATCATCATTTTATATTATCAAATTTACTAAATGTTGTTAAAATAGATTGTAAATAAAGTTTTTTAATAAAAAAAGAAAAAAAAACTTCGCAAATTAAAAATTGAGTAATTAAAATAAAGCTAAACAAATTAGACGGTTTTGATTCAGTTTTTCGGAATTGACGGAGTTTTCTCTAAAGAATACTATCTTAACGTTTTAGTATTATAGTGTTTACATACAACAGATTTAATTTTAAAGTTTTTAAAGAAATTGTTATTAGTAAAACAAAAATAAATTTCTCTCTTCTTTTTAATCAGAAACAGTTGGTCACGTATGAGTGATATTATTTATAGCATTGAACTAATAACACTCATACGCCACCGAAACTTCAATACTGAATTTTGCAACTCTGGCTTTCAAATTTATGCATTTATAAGGTGTTTTATGTGCATTATATATGGGCATTTAAATATAAAGATCAACAGTGACCGAAAAATTAAAAGTGGACAAATTATTCCTTCTGACTTGTATTAGTAAAGAAAAATACTAAAATTTTATTAAATTAAAAAGACCAAAGCATACATGTCTAAAGGGAGGTATCCCGACGCGGACCGGTAGATCTTAATGAACTTCAAATATGTTGCAGACAATAAAAATTTAAGAGACCTGTGTTTTTTTCAGCTGCCCTGGCTTGGATCAGGGATCGCCATTTCATTGCAAAATTGTGCAAACTAAAATTTCTCTACCTCACACACATTCTTGTGCTCTTTCATTTAGTCGTCGATGAGAATGCGACAAGTGCACATGTTCAGCGGATGCCTTAACATTTTTTTTTTCATGTTTACAGAAAAAAACTTAATGATGACACTCAAAAAATATCGTATGATCAAAAATGCTTATGGTAACATACCATGCCTTTTATGTTATAAAACATGAAAGGAATGTACGGAATATGTTCCTAAAAGACATACCGATTGTTTTCGTACTAATATAATATTAGTTAGTTTGTAGTTTAATAGTTAGTTATTTATTTATTTACTTATTTACTTATTCATTTATTTTTTTATTTAGTTGGTTAGTTATTTATTTATTTACTTATTTATTTACAGGAAGAAGAAGTTCTTGAAAAGTCGCCTTATTTATTTTTTTAACCGATTTTCGTAAAACAACAGATTTGTTTTCTTCTAAAGACGTAAAGACCTAAAAATAACATGCCCTAAAGTCATTAAGTTTAACAAGAAAATTATCTTTGAGCGGACCCTCAGATCGTAAAAAAAATTGAATATGTAATAAACGGGATAAAACTAAAAAACTTTTGTAATTAATTACGTCCTCAAATACTAATTACATGTAATTGTAATTGAGAATTTTGAATTACAATTACATGTAATGTGTAATTCAAGATTTTTGAATTAAAATTACAATTACATGTAATTGTAATTCAAAATTTTGAATTACACATTACATGTAATTAAAATTCAAAATTGGACATTATGGACGCTGTCGCATACGTACAAAAAACAAGAATAATTTTTGTTAAATATTTTTATGAACAAGTTGTTTGTGTCATCGAAATACTCGTAGAGTGAAATATGTAAAAATTAAATGAAAATTGAAACTTTTTTGTTTGATAACTTTTTAATAATTAGTTTGTGTCTTTAGATATATCTAAAAAAAAAAAAAAATGTTTCCAAAGTTGTATGTTCTTTACAATATATTTTAGTTTCATTAGAATCTAACGGTCCGCAGAAAGATACTTCCCTTGTAAGTTGTTTAATTTTATGTATGTTGCTGAAACTATATATAAATGCATGCATATTTTTGTGTCACCTTAACCACACAAAATAACATATAATTACACAGTGCAACACGAAAAAAATAATCATATGCGGACACCACTACGTGATAAAAGATTAAAAAAAAAGACCCGTGTCTCCCAATTTTTCCCAAAGTCATCAACTTTTTTGTTTATGGGCCGCCAAAGATTTGGGGCCCCGGTATCATTTTCGCAAAAAAGTGATCATTTTCTCAGGCTCATATCTTGCAAACCGTTCAGAATTTCGATTTACTCTCTATGGCAAAGTTGCAGCTCCTGTCATAAAGAACAAAAATTGCGAACATGTAAAATTAAAAAAACTTCACCTTCCAGATCAAAATCGCAAAAAACTTAAAAAAATTCGATTTTTTTTACCTTTTTTCCCGTGTTCAGGTCCATAGGTAGCAAACCGTTCAAAATTCAAGGAAACAATCAACTACAAAAATTTACCTAAGATCACAATAAATAAATTTCTAGAACATATAAACTTCCTGGGAATTGGTAGCAAACCTATGCACCTGAACAGGAGAAAAAAGGAAAAAAAAATGAAATTAAAAATTTTTCACTTTTGCGCGCTACCTAAACAGTGTTAAGAATCATCTCTAGGAAGTTTATATGTTCTAGAAATTTGTTTATTGAGATCTTAGGTAAATTTTTGTAGTTGATTGTTTCCTTGAATTTTGAACGGTTTGCTAACTATGGACCTGAACACGGGAAAAAAGGTAAAAAAAAATCGATTTTTTTTAAGTTTTTTGCGATTTTGATCTGGAAGGTGAAGTTTTTTTGATTTTATATGTTCGCAATTTTTGTTCTTTATGACAAGAGCTACAACTTTGTAATAGAGAGTAAATCGAAATTCTGAACGGTTTGCAAGATATGAGCCTGAGAAAATGATCACTTTTTTGCGAAAATGATACCGGGGCCCCAAATCTTTGGCGGCCCATAAACAAAAAAGTTGATGACTTTGGGAAAAATTGGGAGACACGGGTCTTTTTTTTTTAGTCTTTTATCACGTAGTGGTGTCCGTATATAGTTATTTTGCCATGACTTAAAAAATTACACACAGTGTTATATAATATAATAAACTGTTATATCTAAACCATTTTTAGTCAGGTGTATTTGATTATCTTAATTACTGTCTTATTTTTTATGAATATAAGAATGGCGTCTGTTACTAACATTTTTCTATGACTGTAATTCTCTCAAGGCCACCCCTGCCTTATTTACACTTCCGTTAGAGTATTGAAGAAAGAAACAATATATTGGTAATTACAGGAAGCCATCAATTTACGCGACCAAAACTCGCGACTAACCCGTACTGAAAACAGTAGCAATGAGCAAAAAAGCGAGAATGAAGGATACACTCAGAATATTCTTTCAGTAACTACATGTACGCCATTGGCAATATAAACGGTAATAGTAAATTTTAACTGTAACCAGTGCCGTACCCATAGGTTTAATTTTTTTTGTTTGTTTTATGAATTTATAAATTTTTGTGAGTTTAACATTTTCTTAAGCATTAAACAAATTTACATAGTGTTACTACAGTCATAGTCCTAATTATTAATAAGATAAGAGCAAAATTTTTATTATTTTTGAGTATAATTTTAGTTAATAGAAAATAGTAATTTCCTCTGCTAAAATCAGCAAAAACTGTGGCTAAATATTTGTACACAAAAAACCAACAATCAAGACCTTAATATAAAAAAAAAAAAAAAATTTGTTATAATTATTATTTAAAAAATAAAATTTATGTTTTTTCGACCTAAAATTCTGTTATGAAAATGAAAATTTATTCAAGTTCAAGGTCATACTCTATATTTATTTATTAGGATATTGCCCTAGCAAATAATCTATAGAGTTTTTTTGTTTTCAATTTATTAATTGACTACTTTCAAGAATTTGTTGATGGTTCCATTTCGGGGATTTTCTAGGTCCCCATCATCAGAACTAGTTTAGGAAGCAGTGCAACCTCATTCACAAACTCAAACACTTATATATCCCATTTGTTAAAACAATGGGATTTGTATACAAAATCAAATGTTTTCAATTTTTTAAATGTTAGTGGACATTTTATTTTCATTCTCAACTTAATTCTCATTTGTTTCAACAAATGGGATATATAAGTGTTTGAGTTTGTGAATGAAGTTGCCACTGCTTTCTAAACTTGCTCTGATGATGGGGACCTATGCACCACATAGCAGGGATGGGGAGGTAGGTGGCTGGTAAATGTGTATGAACATTTTACCGAAAATGTTAATTTACTTCAACTATAAATAAAAAGTCCAACAAAAATAACAATAATTTACATAGCACTTCGACCAGATACACTCAGGGAATTGTATAGGTAGAAATTACTAACGGTGATAGTTAAAATAACTATAACGTAATTTAAAAGGCGATGCTTGTATTTGTTATAAGAGAGACTACAACTGTAGTAATTTTTAACTACTAAAAACACTGCAAATGCAGTAAAAACAAGAACGGCCAAACAGCAGGATAATTAAAACAATTACAAATGTAGAAAGAAGAGATATTGAAAATCTACTACTATGAGCTAGTTTCAAAATTTTAAATACCAGCTAAAACTATATATAGATGTCTCTTATTTCTCAAGGTTTTATGAAATGAAACGACGGACAGGGTTAGGCTGACTATACTTAAAATCCATAACATGCACAGTTCCACGTTGAAACTTATTCACCGAACGAAATGATGGCCATCTAAAAATAGAAAAAATTAAAAAAAAAATACTTAAAGCTTACAAGAACGAGATTTTTCATTTATATACTTTTTTTGCTCATAGTTTGTAGTTTTTTTAAAAAAGAAATTTCCATATCGCTGCTTGGTGAAAGGTTGTATAGTGATTTACAAGTGAAACTAAGAATTTCCGATATTTATACTTTGCGTCCAGGTAGGCTAGTTGGTAGCGTGCTGGCTTATCAGTGCGGGGTCGTGGGTTCGATTCCCACCAGAGACACTGGTCTGTTTTCGCTACAACGCGCCGAAGGACATAGTAGCTAGTGCTCGGTTAGGGTAATAATATATAATTTGTAATTATATGATTATTAATTAATAAAATAAAATAAAATAAAAAAAATTAAAAAAAAAATTGTTAAGATTTTTTTTTAAATCAAATTTTATTTTTGATGAATGTCAAGCATTTTGCAAATTT
This sequence comes from Delia radicum, assembly GCA_021234595.1. Lineage (NCBI taxonomy): Eukaryota > Metazoa > Arthropoda > Insecta > Diptera > Anthomyiidae > Delia > Delia radicum. The sequence goes on from CM037855.1 coordinate 92,233,900, forward strand.
GAATCTGGGAACCTTACCATTGAGCCGAAATGTAAATTCCCATATGGAAGCACAGCTGAAATGCTACGGGTCGCCCCACAGAAGAAAACACACCCGGCCAGAAGCAAAGTTTAGTTTGAAAAAAATTACGACAAAAAGTGACTATGCCATCTTTTTGTGGGCAATCTGCCCTTTCAGAAACCGTATTCCATGAAATCCTAGCTGATCCTGTTTTGGAAATATCAACATTTGAATTTCAAAAAAAAAAAAATAGGAAATAGGTATTATTTGATTTGCTTTAAAAAAAAAAAAAATATTTAATAATCTTAATTAACGGCAACTGCATTTAAGTTGTGGTGTGTATGTATATCAAACTTGTAAATTACGTCTATCATATGCGCTCCAAAACGAACAAAATGAGCCATATTTACTAATGAGTTTGAAATTTAGTCGAATAAAATAAGCAGTTATTTATGCAAACGCCACACAGGTTCTCAAATATATTTTTGATCAACGCTCTACGGAACATATCGAAAGAAGTAAGATTAAAATATTTCTGACGGTGGTCAAAAATTCTTCAAATTTTCTATTTCTATTTTAGAAGAAGATGATCCAATTCAAATATGTAGATAGTTGTGAGAATAAAAAAATGCCGTAGTCTGACGGAGGAAGTTTTGCAAAAAATAGGAAATTGAATTGTGTTTATTGATTAATAATATTATATATAGTACCAACTATTAAAGAAACTTACGAAAATATAAAAAATATTGTGGATTTAACACAACTCAATGGCATACCATTTAAATTTGTTTCGGATTTCAAACTTATGTTAATTGCTATTGGCCAACAGACTGCAACTGCAACATATCCATCTCCTTATTGCTTTTTAAAGTTAAATATATTACAGAACCATGATGTCCAAAGTATAGAGCTAAAGTCCTTTAAGCACTTGAAACAGGATTATACAAAATTAAAGTCTTCTGGTAAGGATAAAAAGAATGCTCCACAATGTGAAAGAAGATGACGACGAAGATGATAACATCCATGTAATTGAGAAATGTATTTTACCTGAACTCCATCTTTTACAAGGATTTGTCAATCATCTCTTTTGAAATGGCAAAGTTTCCATTGTAGGACGGGAAAAAGCTCTATTATGGCCAAAGAAGTTGAAGCACATTCCGAAAAATTATCATGGCGATAGTTTTGAAGGGAACGCTTGCATAAAACTTCTAAGATAAGCGGATAAATTGGAGGATCTAGAAATCTATGATGAAATTGGAATATTTAAAATTCAGCATTTCATTGCATCATTTAAAGATATGAATACTATTGTTGACAATTACTTCACAACGAACCTAAGTAGAGGGGAAATGGGGACTTGTAACGAATGTCGGCAGAGCATCGCAGAGCATAATTTGCCAGTGCTTTGCCAGTACTTCAGCCAGTGCTTTGCCAGTACTTCAAAAAAAAAAAATTTAAAAAAAAAAATTTAAAAAATAAATTTAAAAAAAAAAATTTTCAAAAATTTAAAAAATAAATTTAAAAAAAAAAAAATTTCAAAAAATTTAAAAAATAAATTTAAAAAAAATTTTCAAAAAATTTGCGCAGTGAAAAAAATAAATTTAAAAAAATAAATTTTCAAAAAAATTTGTGCAGTGAAAAAATAAATTTAAAAAAATTTGCGCAGTGAAAAAAATAAATTAAAAAAAATATATTTTCAAAAATTTGCGCAGTGAAAAAAATAAATTTAAATGAAAAAAGTGGAATTTCTGACTCAGTGAAAAAAGATAAATTTTCATAAACATCTGGCCCAGTAAAAATTCTGTGTGTGGAGAATATTTTTATTACACAATTATGTTTTGCCGACGGCTTTTCACAATTTTACATCTATGAAAAAAAGAAGAATTTTCTGCTCCAGTAAAAAAAGAAGAATTTTCTGCCCAGTAAAAAAAGATAAATTTTCATAAACATCTGGCCCAGTAAAAATTCTGTGTGTGGAGAATATTTTTATTACACAATTATGTTTTGCCGACGGCTTTTCACAATTTTACATCTATGAAAAAAAGAAGAATTTTCTGCTCCAGTAAAAAAAGAAGAATTTTCTGCCCAGTAAAAAAAGATAAATTTTCATAAACATCTGGCCCAGTAAAAATTCTGTGTGTGGAGAATATTTTTATTACACAATTATGTTTTGCCGACGGCTTTTCACAATTTTACATCTATGAAAAAAAGAAGAATTTTCCGCCCCAGTTTTTTCACTGGGATGATGGGATTATGTGCATAGAAAATTCTTTGTGTTTACATTATGAAAATATTTTTGAGAAGAATTTGTACACAATATAATCAAATTAGTGTCGCGTTGATATACATGTAAAATTAATTATAGATCGTTTTCTCAGCCTACAGACATACACCCAAACGTTTTATGATACCGTCATAAACGCATCGCAAGTATACAAAACGATTGTAACAAGAAACCCTTTTATTGTGTTTACATTATGAAAATATTTTTGAGAAGAATTTGTACACAATATAATCAAATTAGTGTAATATTTAAAATATGTGGATGATAGTATTATGTCAAGTTTTTAGGCGACATGATAAAAATTTGTCTAATATTTAAATTGTGTTTACATTATGAGAATATTTTTGAGTGAACAGATCAAATCATGATCAAAGACATCTTGTACGTCGCGTTGGTATACATGTAAAATTTTTTATAGGGATCAGCCTACAGACATAATGTGTCAAGTGTTTTAGGTGACATAGTAAAATTTGCCTAATATTTAAAATAATATACAAGACAGTGTATTTTGTATGTTTTTCATTTTATTCATTTATTAAACGCTTAGATGTTTATAATATATTTCAATAAAATTAATTATAGATCGTTTTCTCTGTCTATAGACAAAACAGCTACAAGTATCAGGTCCCTCTCTCCAACTATCAATAGACCATGGACAAGTCTACTCTTCTATCTCTTCTGGTATTTTATGTAGGTATATCAAATGCATATCCTTTAAATTTAGTGAGTCTGGGGTCTCCTCCTCTGATATGAACTCATCGTTCATATATAATACTGTGCTACCTTCTCTTCTATTTAGTCTTGAGCAAATGGTGTCGTTCAATTTCTTTAAAGGTTGTCGTCTCCATTGGATCACTGACACCGTTGTGTTCGGGTCGACACAGACTTGAATGATAATTTTTTTAACCTGAGGCATCTATATCTTGTTTATAGAGTTGCTGGTTGTCTGTCTTATTACTTGCTTACGGATATAGTTCTTTAAATACTTTACAATGACTGTAATAGTAGTTATCATACAAATTAGTACGAATAACTCGGCACTGATGCTTATAGCTGGTGGTGCATTTGCAGTCGCAGGATTTTTCTTAGGAATATTGTTCGCTGTACTACTGCATCAGTAGTGTCCGCAGGATTGTCATATAATAAGTTAGGTGTGACACGAGTTGGGTTTTTTATTTTGTTAGTACTTATTAGTACTGTTTATTTTAAAGTTGTGTTTAACGCTAATTTTACAAAATAATTTACACTAGTATTTATACTAAAATATAGTCTTAGAACTAACTTTTCTAAAATGCTACAGCAGCATTTCAGCATTGTTTCAAGTACTTTAACGGGTGGTCAATATGAGAATATTTTTAATCAAACACATCTTGTACGTCTCATTGATATACATGTAAAATTTTTTTATAGGGATCAGCCTACAGACATAATGTTTCAAGTGTTTTAGGTGACATAGTAAAATTTGGATACTATTTAAAATAATATACAAGACAGTGTATTTTGTATATTTTTCATTTTATTCATTTATTAAACGCTTAGATGTTTATAATACATTTCAATAAAATTAATTATAGATCGTTTTCTCTGTCTATAGACAAAACAGCTACAAGTATCAGGTCCCTCTCCGCAACTATCAGTAGACCATGGACAATCAATGAAATGTTCCCCATGTATCGAGTCTAGGCACTCCTTATTTACAAATTCATCCATTATATTCGTAAAGTTTAATATATAATGGAGATCCTCAAAAGAAATGTGTCCATCATATTCAAAAAGAAAGGTGTCAATTCTCTCTCGTAGTGTTGGATTTAATATCATTGTTTCTGATATTTGAAAATAATAATTTAAATGTTCATAATAATATTAGTGATATGTTTATGGAGATTGATAGTGATGATGATATATTTACAAATATTGATTTGGAAGATGTAAATAAAACATTGTATTAATTTTTAATTGTATTATAATTTTTATTTTATTTAGACTTAAATTAATTTTTTTAAATATTTCTTATGTAATAGATGATATTTTATAAAGATTTTAGAAAAAATTATGAAAATAACTGTGTTTGAGGAAAATTTAATTTTTCATGTTGACAAATGCGACTATATGTTTTTGGCATATTGTCATTTATTTAAACAACTTTGCGTACTTGAACAATTAATCGATCATGGATGAGAATACAATAGGCAGACGTGTTTTCTGGAATATTACTGCTTGTCTCAAACTCAATTTTTATATCAATTGAGCCGTTTGTAGTAGATTCATTTTGATGGCTCACATCAATGACAATAATAGGAGCAGTATGTTTAAATTCTTGACAATTCAGGATGGGTTGAGGATCTCTCATATAATAGTTTTGTTGAAATCTCACATACATATCATAGAGAATAGCAAAGCGTTCATTAGCAAATTTAATATTAAGATCATCATAAGGATATGATTCTGAATTCAAGTGTAATTTGAGGTTAGTTAAATTACAATGAACAAATTTTTTATCGTTTTGAAAGGCTATTAATGCAAAACGAGGACGTTCTCTGTTGATAGCTAACTTTACATTCCAAATGTTAGTATTTCCAGTTGTTAGTTGAGGATTATAATGACAGTCCCAACTGTGGAATGCTATTGGTAAGTTTTCTCCGTTTTTATCACTTTCATCATATTTAATTTACTAAAATCCGATAAGTGTACATGAGGAATTCTCCATGAAATATTTGTAATTTTTATTTTGGGTTTTTCAGTATTTGCTGTTGAATATACCATGCCTTCATCACTTTTACTACGCAGTAAAATTAATTCATGTTTAGATTTTAAAATGACTTTATTAAAATCTTCAGCAAATCCCATTAAAAGTTTCAGTGGAATATAAAAATTAAAAATTGAAAAATAAAAATTAAAAATTGAAAATTAAAAAATAAAAATTAAAAATTGAAAATAAAAATTAAATTAAGGTTCTTCTTATTTTTGATTGTTATTTTTTTGGAATGTGATAAATTTTTATTTTTATAAATTGTTTAAACAAAAATATTAATGATGGGTGTGAAAATATAAAGGAAAAATTTTAAATTTCTGTGTGTGAAAAAAATGTTATTCTCTAAATATTGTTTTAATAAGACATTTTTCAATTATTTTCCTTAATTTTAATTATAGGAATGTAAGAACAATTATTCAATAAAAAGCAGTCCAATAGTAAAGTCAAAAATGGATATTTCATCATCTCTAATTAATAAATTTAATAATTTCAACAGTAAACCAATTCTCTATATTAAAGACATGGAGAATTTAAAATCCTATACTGTGTTGAAAGCCATACGAATTAAAACTAAAATTGGCAAATGCATAAGACTTGAAGTCGAAAATAACATTATATTTCTACCAACTAGATATAACGCCATGACTGAAGAAGAACTAGTGGAATTATCCTCTGGAAATTACTGCATTAAAAAAGAAGCTGGAGTACACGAGAAATCATATCAATTGCAGCTGGAGCAATTCAATTTAAATAATGAATATATTATTCTTCAAAATAGTACATATCCAGTATGGAATTAAAATGTAAATAAATATTATTAAATAAATCAAAAATTATATAATAAAATTAAAAAAAGTTTTCTTTTTATTTATTATAAATTTCATACAAAAATTGTAGGCATAAATGTCCACAATTATACGAATTATATTTTTGATGTTGATTGTAGTTATATTCTAAATTTCTACCCAAGTATTTTACTACTACTTCCAACGGTGGCTGCAAATTTCCAAAACTATCAAAATATTCATTTTGTTGATTATTTTTATAGTATGCTACCCAATGTGTTCCACAGCCAATTGATGAATCTAAATTAATAATTCCACATTCTTTGAGTCTAAGACGTTTGGGGAGTGAGTCTCTCATAAAAATATCTCTAAAATAGGGAATATGTGTGGCAAACATCCTTAAATCAACATCAGTGAGTGGTCTTTTGGGTAGCATCTTTAACAGTTTTTTGATGATTTATTACATACAAGACCATATCCTTTTTATATGGCTTAAGAAATAATCCTTTTCCCATTGCAATAGCCTCCATTGTTTTATTATGTTTAATGGCCTCATCAAGATTTTGCTTAGCATTTTTAGCAGTGTTAATTGCTTTAGCAATAGCTGCTCCACCAGAAGATAGACTACCTTAGGCTCCGAGTGCTGTAAGAATTGATACTAAAGGCAAGAAACCTCCAATTTTGGGAACATTTATTATGCGAGGTATAACAACTTTAGATTTTTTTCCTTTTAGAGATTTATTGATAACTCTACGTGCAATTTTAATAGCGTCATTAATATCTCTGGTTTTTTCCTTCTTTAAACTTTTTGTAGCCATTCTTACCGCATCGTTAAAAATTTTCTTTCCACTTTTGTATTGACCCTTTACCCCCATTCCAAATTTAACTTTTGCTTTCATTGCGTTGCTTACGAGATATGCGTTAGTTTTCTCGCCAATACTACTATCCTCGGCAAAAACTCTTTCCCAAGCACGATTTTCAAGTATTTTATCAGCTTGATGTCGTTTATTAATATCCTTATTTTGGGAATATGCTATATCATGTTCTGAGGCACGATTAATTGATTTCTATACAATCATCTGTTTATTAATATCATACCATCTAAAAGACTAGAACAGCTAAAAATACCTAATCTGATAAACCAGACCACCTAAAAATACCTAATCTGATAAACCAGACCAGCCAGCAGACATCTGATCTGATAAACCAGACCAGCCAGCAGACATCTGATCTGATAAACCAGACCAGCCAGCAGACACCTGATCTGATAAACCAGACCAGCTAGCAGACACCTGATCTGATAAACCAGACCAGATCAGCTTGCCACAAATATATGTTCATCACACAAATCATCTAATTCTACATCTAACATCTAAATGCCACAAATCATCTAATTGTTTATGCAACTCATTTACAAGAATTCGTTTTGTACTCATTTTTGATTTTTATATGTATGTCTCTTTTATTTCTGTTGTTTTATATGAATAAGAAAATTTTTGATGGTGAGTCTTTTTCTTCCAAAATAATTTGAATATATTTCCTCTCGTTTTGTTAGTAAATGATGTTAACGCTATCCACAATGAAATTAAGCACTTTGGCAGCATTTTATTTATTTTATATTAAATTTCTCATAATTGTAATTTTCAATATATATGACATCCAAACTTGTTGAATGATATGCACTTATTAATTAATTTGTAAGATATTCATTAGATATTATATAATAATATCAGCTTCTCGCAATTCTTCAATTATTGAGACTATTTCATTATTATGATTATTATGACCAGCTGTTTGTGATGCTATCAATAGCCGAAGGCGATCAACCAACTCATTTGGATCATTCCAATATATATAATTTGATTTATTTGAATTCAATTTCATTAAACCACTTCCTGTCTTATCATTTTTAAATAATTTACTTATAATGTTTCGATATTTATATGCTCTGGTGCCTTTTAGCTGTCCATCGGATTTATAATCTCTTTTATGAGCATTTGTTTCAATTAAAATCTTCTTGTAAATCTCCAATTCAGTTTTATCATAATTCATCGGTTTTGAATAAAACATTAACTGATAAAGACCTGGTGTAAGGAGCCACATTTGGTTTCCTACCTCAATTTTATCGTCATTTATTTTTATATTGCTGTTACCAAATTTCCATTCTCCACTAGAATTTTTATGTGGCCCTTATAGAGTATCCAACATATTTTTTTTTTTACCCAACCGGGATAAATCTATCGGATTTGTTGAAACATTAATATCATCATTCTCTATTGTATCCTCTTGAGAATAGAAATTTTCATCATCATTTGTCTTATATAAAGACTTTTGTGTCTCATCTTCACCATTAGTACTTATATGTTCTTTCTTCGGAGTACTTGACTCGAATTTCATTTGTACTTTGTTAAAGCTAATATTTGAGTAATTAGCCATTTCATTTTTAATTTCATCTTTAATAATTTTTGAAATTGTATTCGTATTTTTAGAAATATCAATAAATTTATTCAATGGTTCCGTTATAGGCCTAAATGTATCTTTGAGTTGTTTAGATGTGTTAGATTCATCAAATTTTATACTTTGAAATTTCCTTTTCAAAGCATTCTCGTCTTTACTAATTCTTCCAAAACTTTTTCTTCCATCGTTTATTAGTTTTAAAATTATGATTAGGTATCGGCAAGATCAGGTGTCTGCTGGCTGGTCTGGTTTATCAGATCAGGTGACTGCTGGCTGGTCTGGTTTATCAGATCAGGTGTCTGCTAGCTGGTCTGGTTTATCAGATCAGGTGTCTGCTGGCTGGTCTGGTTTATCAGATCAGATGTCTGCTGGCTGGTCTGGTTTATCAGATCAGATGTCTGCTGGCTGGTCTGGTTTATCAGATTAGGTATTTTTAGGTGGTCTGGTTTATCAGATTAGGTATTTTTAGCTGTTCTAGTCTTTTAGATGGTATGATATTAATAAACAGATGATTGTATAGAAATCAATTTAGATCTAATTGATTCAATGATCTATTCGTAGCTAAGTAGAATTTATGAATTCATCCTTTTATATTTCAATGAAAATATTAAACGATTTTCTATAGCGACCTGCATCTAAATCATCATCTTTGCTTATTATTAAAAATCCATACTTGTCTTTCCAACATTCTTGACATATATCATAAAATTTCTTATAGCTCATATCCATTCCAACGTGATCGCTATATATGTGCTTCATATTCATTTCATCCTGCCTAAACATTATAATCATATTTCCCAAAATAAGGATATTAATAAACGAGATCAAGCTGATAAAATTTCTGATTTATCAGATTAGGTATTTTTAGCTGTTCTGATTTATCAGATTAGGTAATTTTAGCTGTTCTAGTCTTTTAGATGGTATGATATTAATAAACAGATGATTGTATAGAAATCAATTAATCGTGCCTCAGAACATGATATAGCATATTCCCAAAATAAGGATATTAATAAACGACATCAAGCTGATAAAATACTTGAAAATCGTGCTTGGGAAAGAGTTTTTGCCGAGGATAGTAGTATTGGCGAGAAAACTAACGCATATCTCGTAAGCAACGCAATGAAAGCAAAAGTTAAATTTGGAATGGGGGTAAAGGGTCAATACAAAAGTGGAAAGAAAATTTTTAACGATGCGGTAAGAATGGCTACAAAAAGTTTAAAGAAGGAAAAACCCAGAGATATTAATGACGCTATTAAAATTGCACGTAGAGTTATCAATAAATCTCTAAAAGGAAAAAAATCTAAAGTTGTTATACCTCGCATAATAAATGTTCCCAAAATTGGAGGTTTCTTGCCTTTAGTATCAATTCTTACAGCACTCGGAGCCTAAGGTAGTCTATCTTCTGGTGGAGCAGCTATTGCTAAAGCAATTAACACTGCTAAAAATGCTAAGCAAAATCTTGATGAGGCCATTAAACATAATAAAACAATGGAGGCTATTGCAATGGGAAAAGGATTATTTCTTAAGCCATATAAAAAGGATATGGTCTTGTATGTAATAAATCATCAAAAAACTGTTAAAGATGCTACCCAAAAGACCACTCACTGATGTTGATTTAAGGATGTTTGCCACACATATTCCCTATTTTAGAGATATTTTTATGAGAGACTCACTCCCCAAACGTCTTAGACTCAAAGAATGTGGAATTATTAATTTAGATTCATCAATTGGCTGTGGAACACATTGGGTAGCATACTATAAAAATAATCAACAAAATGAATATTTTGATAGTTTTGGAAATTTGCAGCCACCGTTGGAAGTAGTAGTAAAATACTTGGGTAGAAATTTAGAATATAACTACAATCAACATCAAAAATATAATTCGTATAATTGTGGACATTTATGCCTACAATTTTTGTATGAAATTTATAATAAATAAAAAGAAAACTTTTTTTAATTTTATTATATAATTTTTGATTTATTTAATAATATTTATTTACATTTTAATTCCATACTGGATATGTACTATTTTGAAGAATAATATATTCATTATTTAAATTGAATTGCTCCAGCTGCAATTGATATGATTTCTCGTGTACTCCAGCTTCTTTTTTAATGCAGTAATTTCCAGAGGATAATTCCACTAGTTCTTCTTCAGTCATGGCGTTATATCTAGTTGGTAGAAATATAATGTTATTTTCGACTTCAAGTCTTATGCATTTGCCAATTTTAGTTTTAATTCGTATGGCTTTCAACACAGTATAGGATTTTAAATTCTCCATGTCTTTAATATAGAGAATTGGTTTACTGTTGAAATTATTAAATTTATTAATTAGAGATGATGAAATATCCATTTTTGACTTTACTATTGGACTGCTTTTTATTGAATAATTGTTCTTACATTCCTATAATTAAAATTAAGGAAAATAATTGAAAAATGTCTTATTAAAACAATATTTAGAGAATAACATTTTTTTCACACACAGAAATTTAAAATTTTTCCTTTATATTTTCACACCCATCATTAATATTTTTGTTTAAACAATTTATAAAAATAAAAATTTATCACATTCCAAAAAAATAACAATCAAAAATAAGAAGAACCTTAATTTAATTTTTATTTTCAATTTTTAATTTTTATTTTTTAATTTTCAATTTTTAATTTTATTTTTCAATTTTTAATTTTTATATTCCACTGAAAACTTTTAATGGGATTTGCTGAAGATTTTAATAAAGTCATTTTAAAATCTAAACATGAATTAATTTTACTGCGTAGTAAAAGTGATGAAGGCATGGTATATTCAACAGCAAATACTGAAAAACCCAAAATAAAAATTACAAATATTTCATGGAGAATTCCTCATGTACACTTATCGGATTTTAGTAAATTAAATATGATGAAAGTGATAAAAACGGAGAAAACTTACCAATAGCATTCCACAGTTGGGACTGTCATTATAATCCTCAACTAACAACTGGAAATACTAACATTTGGAATGTAAAGTTAGCTATCAACAGAGAACGTCCTCGTTTTGCATTAATAGCCTTTCAAAACGATAAAAAATTTGTTCATTGTAATTTAACTAACCTCAAATTACACTTGAATTCAGAATCATATCCTTATGATGATCTTAATATTAAATTTGCTAATGAACGCTTTGCTATTCTCTATGATATGTATGTGAGATTTCAACAAAACTATTATATGAGAGATCCTCAACCCATCCTGAATTGTCAAGAATTTAAACATACTGCTCCTATTATTGTCATTGATGTGAGCCATCAAAATGAATCTACTACAAACGGCTCAATTGATATAAAAATTGAGTTTGAGACAAGCAGTAATATTCCAGAAAACACGTCTGCCTATTGTATTCTCATCCATGATCGATTAATTGTTCAAGTACGCAAAGTTGTTTAAATAAATGACAATATGCCAAAAACATATAGTCGCATTTGTCAACATGAAAAATTAAATTTTCCTCAAACACAGTTATTTTCATAATTTTTTCTAAAATCTTTATAAAATATCATCTATTACATAAGAAATATTTAAAAAATTAATTTAAGTCTAAATAAAATAAAAATTATAATACAATTAAAAATTAATACAATGTTTTATTTACATCTTCCAAATCAATATTTGTAAATATATCATCATCACTATCAATCTCCATAAACATATCACTAATATTATTATGAACATTTAAATTATTATTTTCAAATATCAGAAACAATGATATTAAATCCAACACTACGAGAGAGAATTGACACCTTTCTTTTTGAATATGATGGACACATTTCTTTTGAGGATCTCCATTATATATTAAACTTTACGAATATAATGGATGAATTTGAAAATAAGGAGTGCCTAGACTCGATACATGGGGAACATTTCATTGATTGTCCATGGTCTACTGATAGTTGCGGAGAGGGACCTGATACTTGTAGCTGTTTTGTCTATAGACAGAGAAAACGATCTATAATTAATTTTATTGAAATGTATTATAAACATCTAAGCGTTTAATAAATGAATAAAATGAAAAATATACAAAATACACTGTCTTGTATATTATTTTAAATAGTATCCAAATTTTACTATGTCACCTAAAACACTTGAAACATTATGTCTGTAGGCTGATCCCTATAAAAAATTTTACATGTATATCAATGAGACGTACAAGATGTGTTTGATTAAAAATATTCTCATATTGACCACCCGTTAAAGTACTTGAAACAATGCTGAAATGCTGCTGTAGCATTTTAGAAAAGTTAGTTCTAAGACTATATTTTAGTATAAATACTAGTGTAAATTATTTTGTAAAATTAGCGTTAAACACAACTTTAAAATAAACAGTACTAATAAGTACTAACAAAATAAAAAACCCAACTCGTGTCACACCTAACTTATTATATGACAATCCTGCGGACACTACTGATGCAGTAGTACAGCGAACAATATTCCTAAGAAAAATCCTGCGACTGCAAATGCACCACCAGCTATAAGCATCAGTGCCGAGTTATTCGTACTAATTTGTATGATAACTACTATTACAGTCATTGTAAAGTATTTAAAGAACTATATCCGTAAGCAAGTAATAAGACAGACAACCAGCAACTCTATAAACAAGATATAGATGCCTCAGGTTAAAAAAATTATCATTCAAGTCTGTGTCGACCCGAACACAACGGTGTCAGTGATCCAATGGAGACGACAACCTTTAAAGAAATTGAACGACACCATTTGCTCAAGACTAAATAGAAGAGAAGGTAGCACAGTATTATATATGAACGATGAGTTCATATCAGAGGAGGAGACCCCAGACTCACTAAATTTAAAGGATATGCATTTGATATACCTACATAAAATACCAGAAGAGATAGAAGAGTAGACTTGTCCATGGTCTATTGATAGTTGGAGAGAGGGACCTGATACTTGTAGCTGTTTTGTCTATAGACAGAGAAAACGATCTATAATTAATTTTATTGAAATATATTATAAACATCTAAGCGTTTAATAAATGAATAAAATGAAAAACATACAAAATACACTGTCTTGTATATTATTTTAAATATTAGGCAAATTTTACTATGTCACCTAAAACACTTGACACATTATGTCTGTAGGCTGATCCCTATAAAAAATTTTACATGTATACCAACGCGACGTACAAGATGTCTTTGATCATGATTTGATCTGTTCACTCAAAAATATTCTCATAATGTAAACACAATTTAAATATTAGACAAATTTTTATCATGTCGCCTAAAAACTTGACATAATACTATCATCCACATATTTTAAATATTACACTAATTTGATTATATTGTGTACAAATTCTTCTCAAAAATATTTTCATAATGTAAACACAATAAAAGGGTTTCTTGTTACAATCGTTTTGTATACTTGCGATGCGTTTATGACGGTATCATAAAACGTTTGGGTGTATGTCTGTAGGCTGAGAAAACGATCTATAATTAATTTTACATGTATATCAACGCGACACTAATTTGATTATATTGTGTACAAATTCTTCTCAAAAATATTTTCATAATGTAAACACAAAGAATTTTCTATGCACATAATCCCATCATCCCAGTGAAAAAACTGGGGCGGAAAATTCTTCTTTTTTTCATAGATGTAAAATTGTGAAAAGCCGTCGGCAAAACATAATTGTGTAATAAAAATATTCTCCACACACAGAATTTTTACTGGGCCAGATGTTTATGAAAATTTATCTTTTTTACTGGGCAGAAATTCTTCTTTTTTTACTGGAGCAGAAAATTCTTCTTTTTTTCATAGATGTAAAATTGTGAAAAGCCGTCGGCAAAACATAATTGTGTAATAAAAATATTCTCCACACACAGAATTTTTACTGGGCCAGATGTTTATGAAAATTTATCTTTTTTACTGGGCAGAAAATTCTTCTTTTTTACTGGAGCAGAAAATTCTTCTTTTTTTCATAGATGTAAAATTGTGAAAAGCCGTCGGCAAAACATAATTGTGTAATAAAAATATTCTCCACACACAGAATTTTTACTGGGCCAGATGTTTATGAAAATTTATCTTTTTTCACTGAGTCAGAAATTCCACTTTTTTCATTTAAATTTATTTTTTTCACTGCGCAAATTTTTGAAAATATATTTTTTTTAAATTTATTTTTTTCACTGCGCAAATTTTTTTAAATTTATTTTTTCACTGCACAAATTTTTTTGAAAAATTTATTTTTTAAATTTAATTTTTTCACTGTCGCAAATTTTTTGAAAATTTTTTTAAATTTATTTTTTAAATTTTTGAAATTTTTTTTTTTTAAATTTATTTTTAAATTTTTTGAAAATTTTTTTTTGTTAATTTATTTTTTAAATTTTTTTTTTAAATTTTTTTTGTATTTTTTTTAAATTTTTTTTTTAAAATTTTTTTTTAATTTTTTTTAATTTTTTTTTTTTATTTGAAATTTTTTTTTGCCCTTTTTTTTTTTTCCCTGTTTTTTTCGCTTTTTTTCCCTTTTTTTTTTTTTTTTTTTTTCCCTTTTTTTCCTTTTTTTTCCCTTTTTTTTTCCCTTTTTTTTGCCCTTTTTTTTTCCCTTTTTTTTTACCTTTTTTTCCTTTTTTATTTTTCCCTTTTTTTTTTTGAAATTTTTTTTTACCTTTTTTTTTTACAATTTTTTTTTTAAATTTTTTTTTTAATTTTTTTTTTTGAAGTACTGGCCAAGCACTGGCTGAAGTACTGGCAACGCACTGGCAAATTATGCTCTGCGATGCTCTGCCGACATTCGTTACAAAGTCCCCATTTCCCCTCTACTAACCTAGTCAATAATAACATAAATAAGCACTTTACTGAACTTCGTAGATCTTTTCAAAGTACGAATGTTTCCCAAACTCTTAAAATTCTTGTAATTCTTGATCATTTCTAGCAGGGTCTTATAAATTTTAATTATGATGGTTTGGGGTTATGGTCCGAACAAGCTAGCGAATCTATGCATAGAGAATTTAAACAATTTTCTGATAGATTCAAGATAAATATTATCGATGATCCAAAAGCGGCAGTTACTTTTTCTTTTCAGCATTTATAAAAAACATTGTTTTTGAGTGGATTAGTTCTATTGGAGATACCACTTTAAAAAAAAGCGCCGAGGTGTCTGTCCTAAAGATGGTGTGGAAATTATATCAACTCTCGTAATTAAACTTGCAGTTAAATATTTTTTCACCTTGAACAAAATTACACATACAATATTATATAGCAAGAATATCAGTGTGTGTAGGTGCCAGACCTCCCATCGGAAAGCTTTGAGAATTTTCTATCAACTGAATTTCACAGAATCAAATTATTTTAAGTCGTTAAAAATTATGGACTTTTTAGTAAGACTTAAATTTATAAACTCAAAAATTATGGATCTTGAAATTGAAATGTTGATATTTCTAAAACAGGATCAGCTAAGATTTCGTGGGATACGGTTTCTGTAAGGGCAGATCGCCCACAAAAAGATGGCATAATCACTTTTTGTCGTCATTTTTATCAAACTAAACTTTGCTTCTGGCCGGGTGTGAAAAGCCTCATCATTCATTGTGATGGGCAGCTGCCAACTAACTAAGTAGAGGCAACAAATTAGAGAAAAGGCTCTCAGAATGACACAAGTTGAGCCGTGTATCTTTAAATTTCCGAGTGTCGAAGAGACTCTAATCGACATGGCGAAAAATGGCGCCATTACAAAACCATTTGAAAACCCAACAATCCATACTGGAGTACCAGTTTTAGGACACATTGGACAATTCATCATCTGGTCTAAGTATCACATTTTTAGTAAAACCCCAACTTTGGCGGCCCTATGTTCCACCTAGGAATCTGTAAAGGATTATATATATCCTGATACAAACACGGACATGATTATACTCAAATTAAATATAATTTTGAGTAGATTAACATTCTTAAAAAAAATTCATAATTTTGTTTTAAAATTTCGGAAAATTAAGAAAAATATACGAAAAATTGGGATGAATGATATAAATCGCAATATTTGAGGAACTGCAAAAGGACACATATTTTTTTTCCATATTTGAGATCAGCGTTGAAATGTATTTCAAAACAAGGTTTTTTGCTAGCGGTTCATTAGTGTTAAAGACATCTGCATTAGAATCTAGAAATCATTTTAAATTTATGCAAATAATTTTTTTTATGTCTAAAAACATCTTTATCTTCTTCTTTTTATTGTATTTCCCAAAAGCCATTGAAAATCATTCAAGTAGTTTATTATTCTATGTGTTTGATTGAGCACATAATCGTTAGTTCTTTTCTTGAAAATTTCCTCTAAGCACGTTGGGGTTATAAATGGGTGGTCTATGAACTTGACGAAGTGCACAGAGAAACAAAAAAAAAAATATTAAGATTTTTGTTAACTATAAAAATTATAATGATACTTATGGTTGTTTATTGCTGGATAAGTATTTGAAATGTTTATATCAATTAAATATGATTATTTTGTTGCTTCTCTTTTTGACTTTAAAGAAATTAGGTCAAGAATGTGTAAATATTTTAAGATCGTAAATTGTAATTCAATTAATAATCGATTCTGATATGCAGGGAGTAAAACGAAGTAATAAAAATTATAGATTACCTGTGTAGTCCACAAAAATCAATGTGGCATAGTTATTTATCACTGGAATAAATCCTTTGAAATTTTTTCCAAATCCCTTTTTGTAGACTAAATCACCATTTTTATGCTTATGTCAACTGGCATTTTAAATATGTACACTCATTAAAAAAGCCCGTACAAATAGTTGCAAAGTTAGCTACGACAACAGAAAATAGTAGCTGAAATTCCATCACATTCTGCTAAATTTAGGTGGCCTAAATTTTAGAAGAACTAAGCTTTGGTTGACAGTTAAATTAACTAAGAATTAATAGAACTTGATTTAGCTTAAAATCAACAGAAAATTTTTGCTAAAATGTTGTCTCCGAGTCTGACCAGAGGCAACTCAATATTTATTACCGGGAATATATGTGGTTAACAAAGACTACACTCAGGGAACTTCTGCCATAAATATTTGTAGTTGCTTGAGTTGTAATACAGTATCTTTCCTTTTATTGAAAAACAATTTATTTAATTTTTGACTACAATTGTAGATCATATAAAAAAAAAACGACATTAAATTACTGTATTTTGAATTAACATTCATTTTATACAGTCCTTTTTTTATTTAAAAAAATAATACAAATAAAATTGCATATTAATTATAGTATTAATTGCAATTGTCTGAAAAAGACGTTAAAATTCAAACTCAAACAAAAATCAAACTTTGCTCTCTGGCAATTCTTCCCTAACTACGTAAGCGCCATCTATCGAATATACAAAGAATATATCATAGATATGGCATCACTTACAACATATGGGAAAACAGTGGACATTAGAGTGAGGTAAGTTTCTAAAAATAGAACTGTTGTGTTGTTGGAGTTGTACTGCTGAGATTATGTATGCAAGAACAAAAACACCGTGTATTGAATAAAACTAGTTTTGATCACAACAAAACTCGACCTGAAGATCAGTGGGCTAAAGCGTTCTGTGTAACGTGTAATGCGGGTGCATGTGGCATTAGAAATCTATACCACGGTCAGTGATTGCACAGAAAAATTTCATATAGACGCAATCGAACAAATAAAAAAACATAACAAATATTACATTATTCAAACATTCAAAAAAAAAAAAAAACAGGGTCACTGATGAAGGTTCAATACCAGAAACTGCGCAGTCTGATTCAGAATTGAAAATTTTCAATGTAGTTATGATTTTTAGAAAATACACTTTTCGATTTTTTATATTGATTATATATTTTTTTTGCACACTAGAGTAACAGCTTTTTTTTTTTTTTTTGCTAAATTTTTACCTACACGTGATGGGCAATCATGTATTAATAATAGAAATCGCTTTCTCAGGTCATTTTGAAGCAAAAACCTCCCGCATAAAGTGCATTTCCTAAAAATGCATTTTTTCATTTTTTACTTATTGTGTTCATTATTTTGCGAATTTTGATGTCTATATAGCGAAACAAAGTTTTAATCTGTTTGATCACAATCCGCAATACTATTTAATACGATTTTATATAGCGGTATAAATTTATATCTGAACTGATACTGATATATATAAAATAAGCTATAGTTGTATCCGGTTTTTGATTTTAAAACTTCATGGAAACCCGAAATATCTATTAATCCTGTTAGACTTTCGCCACTTGCAAAAGGTTTACAAATTTATAATTTGTAACAAATTCCTTTCCATTTGGACATTTTATTATATTCAAAAAATTCTCTTGAAATTACCAAAAAAATAAGTTGTTTGAGAAAAACATTTTGTGGAATTTATTAACTTACACCATTGAATAACAAACACGGAAAAAACGTTGAAACTAAATTTAGAGTTTTAGATTGAAAAAAATCTTAGACTAAATTAAGAACTCATAATGTTACAAATGAAACAAATTCTTTTTTTACGGTTAAGAACCAGAAAGAAATCAATTCAAAAGACAAAAGTTGGGGTAAATTGTGTGTATAAAATCATACACAAAATGATGCAATTAATGGTACTATTGTATTGATGTAATACATATTTACATCCAAAATATAATTCACAAATTTTCTAGTGTGACTCTGCATGGGGTAATATACAATCTTATCTAAAATAAAATTGTGTTTTTTAAAATATGATATAATATCAAAATATATAGTATTTTGCAATGTCTAGGTATATAAATATAACGTTATTATTAATTGGATTAGTTTTAGCGTATTCTAAATGCAATATACAATTATACGCAACTATATATGACATCATATTAAATTTTTTCTACGAAATTAATTTTATATTTGAATTTATATAATTATGTCTGGTTAAATGCACTGGCAGACAAAAGTGTGTGTATATAAAATAATGTATTATTTTATGCAAACGTTTTAACTCGGGAAATTAAAGATTTATAACCGTCCAAAAAACAAATTAAAGCAAATATCCTATATAATTTGCCGGACACTTATAAGGAAGGTTTTCCGATGTAAATCGTAAATTTTACAAGCAAGCGTGATTGTAGTCTGAAAGAAATAATATTTAAACTAAATTATGTATTTCGAATTCACTTTGATTTATATTTTGCACAATTTCAAACGCTTTTCAAATTGTCTTTAACAATTTTTTAAATAAAAACCCTTTAAAATGTCTAAAAAAAACTACATCGTTATAACACAAAGACTGGTTTAGCTTCTTGATTTTAAAATGTCGCATTTCAAGGAGCGCCGATAGAAATTTGTTTACATTTAGTCTAAAAAAATTGAGAATATTTGAGTCACATTGGACCACGTTAACACATTATGCATATCGATCAAAGTTTAAGGCTTAAATTTGTTTCAAAAAATTAAAAAAAAAATATGAGATATCGTAATATATATCGTAAAAAATACTGAAAGCTATGTTACCAGATGCGTGCGTAGCAAACCAAATTTATATAAAAAGATTGCACTGTAAGTAAAGTAACGATTTTTACGGCACAAGTAAACTTAATTTTGAGTCTTAGTGGTATCTCCATTTTAAAAGATTATGTCAAAATACACAGAAAAAATCATTGTCAAAAACAATTTCAATTAAAATTTTGTTCGATTTCAAACTTACTTTCAATTAACTGTTTAATTAAAAATGAATTTGGTATAAAAAAAAATTTCAGTTTTTATAACGTATAATAACAACATTGAAACAAATGCAAAAATTTTAAAAAGTCGACAAAATTAAAAAAATTGTTTAAAGTAGAAAATTCGCGTTTCTTTAATTTTGGTGATTTTTTTAAATTTTTTCGAATTTTGGAGTTTATTTTGGAAGTTCTGCAATTTTGAGGATTGTTTTTTAAATTTTATTAATTTTTTTCATCAAATTTTGCAATTTTTTCAAATTGTCTCGATTTTTTTAAATTTTGGCGATTTTTTTTACAATTTTGGTGATTTTTTTAAAATTTTGTAATTTTTCACAATAGTAAACAATATTCAATTAAATTCTTAATAGATGTAAATAAAACTATATGTAATTGAAAATAATATTAATTAAATAGATACAAATTATTTTAGTTGTTACTACAATTGCATCAACACTACCGAATTCAGTTAAACTTTTGCTGAATCAACAAATATTTTAATTAAAACTCAATTTTAGTTTTTTCTGTGTAGACATATTAAATTTCAAGTTTGCATTGTCTTAAACATTTTTTGATTATATTTTAAGTCAAAGACTTCGAAATCTCTTATGAAATGATTTTATTTATTGCTTTTTGACGAAAATCAACTCTAACAATGATAGCCGCCCATTTGCAGGCGATGTTTTCTAACGAAATTTTAAGATTCGAATCATATAAAACTATTTCCTATTTGATCCAAGTCAAAAATAAATATTTTCACATTAAATTTATCAATAACATTGTTACTTTCTAACGAATTGTATTAAGTTTTTAAATTTGTCAAATCATTTCGGGGGGGGGGGGGGGCTGTAGCCCCCAAGCCCCCCCCCCCCTAGCTACGTGCCTGATAAAAACAAAAGTTGTGTTAATAATAGAGCAGCAGATCGTTCGGCGATATGTTTAAAATTGATATTTTAAACATTTTATTTTGTTTTTTTTTTCATTTAAATAATTTTTAAATTTAAATTTTATTAGCCATTTTTTTTTTATTATTATTTATTATTATTTTGTTTTTATTATATCCTTTTTATTTCTGTTTAAATTTTATACTTTGTAAAATTCAACCGATAATGACTGATAATTTAAATGAACAAGAATCTATTCTTGTATTATACCTATTCTTGTATTATATCTTGTAGGATACCAACCAATATATAAATAAATTAAAAAAATTAAAACATGATTTCAATGATGGGATATTACGTTTTAATAGCTTTTTGCCGTTACATCAAATAAAATCCTTGTAACCTAAAACTTATTTTGTTTATCGAAAGTATTTAATTTATTAACCCTGCGGGCGATTACAGCTACGTTCGCAACTCGATCGTGTACACCAACGATTGCTGTTACCACCACATCCTAAATATGCCAATTCAAGACAGGTAAGAGTGGCTTGATTATAGTACCACATAGTACGTGGTGGTATTGTGTTACATCTGGTTCCCAAATTAGGTGGACCTTCACAACGGGCAGGTCCTAGAATTAAACGAAAACTGGATTATTGTTCCGATATAATAGAGTTGTGATCAATAATTATTTTTCCATTTTAGGAACTAGTTCGTTCTTGTAGTTCACATGTTTGTTCGGCAATATTGGTCAATAGTTTGGTGTACAAATGTACTTAATATTGAACTTAAAACTAAACTAGTTCACAAATGAACGGTTAAAACTTTTTTTGTTTCAATATGAATAATTAAAACAAAATTTCGAAGCAAACATAATATGTTTGTTCGGGGTGAACTAAAAGAACGAACTAGTTCAATAAATGAAAATGAACTATTAAGCACGATTCTAAAATTTAATGCAAAGTAATTTGCTTTAAACTTACTTGCACCTTGGGGACATCTCCGTTGGGCTATACAATTGGTCACCCAATATACCAGAAATATGAATAAAAAAGTACACAATTTCATTATATTTAATACTTTTGTATCTACTTATTGCTTTAAAGTATGGCTGCGTTCCGAAATTATATTTATTAAAACCAACTTTTATGTAATATCCATCATATTGATTTTGAAACATGTTTTAAAAATAATTTAACTAGTTAATATTACAGGTGTTTTAATATTGTATTTTTAGCTAAAATGGGTCATATTTAAACAACTGTTTTTTAATACACGAAAAAAAATAAAATCGAGTTTTAATTACGAAGTTAGCTTTTAATAATTAGTAGTTTAATGGGTGCAATCATAAAAAAAAGTTAGTACAAAAATTTGTAAATCCTTTAGTAATCCAACATTGCAAGTTTAAAACGAATTTTTAGTTCAAATTTTAAAAAAAAAAAAAAAATTTTTAAAAAGAAGTAAAATAAATTGAAAGATTTTTTTCTGAACTGAAGAACTAAATGGTGTTTTTTATGCAGGTATAGAACTTTAAGTTGGCAACTCTTTTTAACTGGCAGCCATTTTGTCAGCTATGAATTGATTTATATTTAGTTTGGTTAGGCATTTCAAAATGAATAGACTGACGCATGAACAAGGCTTCCAAATTGTGCAAATTTATTTTGAAAATCATGGTTCTGTTTAAAATACGTGTCGCGCACGCATTTAGCGAATTTTGTTTAACGATGAAGCTCACTTTTGGTTAAATGGATACATCAATAAACAAAACTGTCATATTTGGAGTAATAATAATCCTCAAGTGTATGTTGAGACACCGCACAGTAGCGCCTGTAGAATAAGTGAGGTGGCAAAAATCAAAAATTTCATGTACCCTTAAAAAATATTGAAGAAACCTATTTTATAGGAAATTGTTTTGGTTCAGAAGATATAGCCCTTCAAAGTTGACCGATTTTCAGTGTTCAAAAAAACAGAACATTTTATGTAATTTTGTCCGCTTTCAGATGCCGAATCTCGAAAACTAGATAACGGATCGTCATTCTTTTTAATATTATTGATAGATATATTTATTAAGAGAAGATTAAAAAAAAAATTAGACTGTTTACTTTCTATTGGTCTAGATACTTTGATATTTACATACAATCCATTTTTTTTCAATATTTCTCAACTTTGGTGGAAAAGAAAAAAAAACTATTAAAAACTATATTTGCCATATTTTCAAAATAAGTTCTTTGATTAGTGCTTTACCTATTGCAAAAATTTCCAGCTGTCCGTCCTTGCCCCATTTTTTGCTAGAGGTAAAATTTTGAAAAAAGACATGGTTCAAAAAAGGTGTCGCATGCATTTTTTGGGCAATTAATGACATATAAACGCGAAAACACATTCTTATTATTATTGTTAATATATATAATTTTTGTTTATGAGTTTAGGTAGATTATACTATATATTTTAAAACAACCATAATCCCGTTATTAGTCAAGGTTAGGTAGATTTTTGTTTTTCATTCAAGGTAGATTATGAAAATATTTGTACATTAGGTAGATTTTTGTTTTTAATTCAAGATAGATTAGACTATATATTTAAAAACTATCATTATCCCGTGATTAGTCTAGATTAGGTAGATTAGACTATATATTTGAAAAAAAAATATCATAATCCCGTAGTTATATATTTTATGAATTTCCCTAATAATTTCTCCTCTTTGAATTATACTTTATACCCGTTTTATTTGATTAAAATATTTTATATTGTCCTACTTTTAATTTGATAATTATCTTAATTTTGTTTTATATTATCAAATATTTCTTTTATAATAATGAGTTTTTATAATAATGAGTTTTTCAAACAAGTTGGACTAAAAGCAGACTAGAACAAGCACGGATTCGGAAACTCAAACGATGGAAACACTTCGAGAAAATTTTTTGAACATGATGAGGCTGTAACTCGAATCACTGGAATAGACAATGAAATCATTAAGAGATTGGAACGATCTTGAATATTTTAAACTTCAAGGAAAAAGTTGATTCTGAAAAGTATGGAGAATATGCCTCGAAAACTGCATCTCTTTTAGCAAACTTATATCCACAGAAAAAGTTGACCCCGACAGTTCACAAAATATTGTCACATGGAAAAGATATAATTGAATATCAGCCTTTGCCAATTGGAGAGCTTTCTGAAGAAGCACAGAAGTCCCTAAACAAATTTTATAAAAAATATAGACTGCTGAACACTTTCAAATCATCAAGGGTAAGACAAAATGAGGATCTCTTCAACATGTTAGCAGCATCTTCCGACCCACTTATTTCATAACTGCGGCATATAAAGTCACGAAAAGAGTTAGAAAATAATTATAGTTCAGAAATGATAAGTTTTTTAGATATACCTTCCTTTACGGACTGTGAGCAATATTGAAAAAAAAAAATTGAAAAATAAATAAAAAAAAAATTTAATTTTTTCTGGAATAGTTTTAAATCATAAAAGCCTTTAAAAAAAAAAAAATAAAAAAATTTAAAAAAAAAAAAAATATTTTTGTTTACTACCCATAAAAAAGATTTTTTTACAAATATCAACTTTGATAACCTATAAGTAGGCACCTAAGAGGCGTAGAACACTTTTCATAGGTTGATGGATTTTCTATCTTTTTAAATTTGTTGATTATCTCATTTGGTTCGAAAGTCATGATTTTTGCAACGAAAAAACTCAAATGGCGTCACTGTGCACCGTATCATCTAGAAAAACTGACTGTTTGGTTTGCTTTATGGGCTGGTGGAATCATTGCTCAGTACTTCTTTAACAACTATGCTGGTCAGAACGTTAAAGTCAATGGTGATCGTTATAGACCCACGATTACTGACGTTTTCATTCATCAATTGAACCACTATAATGTACAGGAGCTGTGTTTTCAACAAGACGGCGCAACATGCCACATAGCTCGTGCTCCGTTTGGTAACCGCATAGTTTCACGTTTCGGACCCGTGAATTGGCCCCCAAGATCGTGCGATTTAACGCCGCTGGACTATTTTCTTTAGGGATATGAAAAGTTGTCAGTCTAAGCCGATAAGCCCGACCACTTGGAAAAAGTCATCGAAAGTTGGACCTCCAGATTAGACTACGTCCTAGCTAGCAGTGTCGGCCATATGCCAGAAGTCATATTTAAATTATATTTAGAGAATTCATCTTTGTTTTATTTCATTTCAAAGTTCTATACCTCTATAAAACGCCCTTTATAATATGGGGTTGTTGAATTTATAAATAATTTAAAATTAAACAAATAATGTAAATAAATATTTTTTTAACAATGATTAGATATTGAAACAATGATTATTTATTGAAAGCTTTAGAAAAATCAGTGCTTCCTTATTTAATAAAATTTTTACTTATTTTTTTATTATTTAAATTTTTTTTTGGATTACGCTTAAGTTTTTGACATATCCCAGTGATTGCCCAGAAGCGCTTTCGGAAGGCATTATTTAATAAGCGCTTCCAAAGCATATCCAGAAGACATGATTTTTGTCATTAATTACATAGTTCATGAATTATAAACGTAGAGTAATTATTAAAATATATTTTGAAAATCTGTTTATAGACACATTACTTTGTGATTTTTTGTAAGTTAAGTTTAATATTTTTGATATCACAAACGAAAACACGAAGCATAATAATTCAATTAAATTTTAAGCAATCAAATATTATATGTATCGTTAGCTCAGTTGGTAGAGTTCTCGCCTAACTAATTGTTAACAATGGGGTATCTGCACATGTTCGAGACCCACTTTGACCACGTTATTTATTTAAATAAAAAAGTATTTGTAATAAATTTGTTTTTATGAAATTTTGATTTTATGAAAATCTATTTATAGACTCATTACTTTTTCCCACCATGTAACCATATAAGTAACCAGTTACTTTACCTCCTACACATTGCTTTAAGACTCATCTCCTGTAAAATTCATAAGTGAAGTAAGGTGTATTGTAATGCGTGCAGCCCAATGGCGATACATAACTTTACACATTATTTGGTAATTTGTGATTTTGCTGGGATCTACTGTGAATGCGCAAATATTACGAATTATTACAACAAAAAAATTACAAATAGTATTCAGCACACTCATAGAAATAAACCTGTAAAAATAGCAGATAAAGCTACTAAAATTAGTTAAAAATGCTCTTGCAGAAAAAACAGCTAAATTTAGCATATTTTTTTTGGAAGAAGAACAGCAAAATAAATCCGTTAACTTTACAAAATTTTAGTAATATTCGATGTAAAGTTTAGTTAATTGAAAATACCATTTTACTTTCTAAAATCCTTTTTGTGCGTCTGGGGCTTGCTTCCACTATTTTTTCAATGATAGCAATTTTACTCTTTTTAGTTTTCGATGGTTGAATTTGATGCAGAAATGAATCCTTTATGATGCTACAAGAAACTTCTTCATTGATATGTTTAAGCTTGCGTCTTCGTGATCTTTCACTAGAATTATCAATTGGCTTTGCTGGTCGACCACCTTTTCCAGTTTCCGTGGTAGTTACTGATGGCTTTTTAAAAATAAGTTTATTTGTTAGCCATTCTTGGTTGCGTGAAAAACAATTTCTTGTTTCTGGAACATTGATTGTACCGTTTTCTTAAAGTATTTAAAAAGTTTTTTATTTTTAAGTTATGAATTTTAATTTCTTGTTTGTCGCATATTTTGAAGAATGGATTATTCATTATATGTAAAATAATGTCGTTTCATCTTTCCGTTCAAAATATATATCAGATAGAACACTATAACTGAATTTAGCCATTGTTTAAACAATAATGAAGAAAAAAAAATGAATGCATGGATTAATATACTATTGCTCGAAGTTTCAACATGATCTTTTTAGCTTTTTGAAACATAATATAACAGGTACTTGGTTTTACCAGTTATTTCCATTGGTTTTAAATTTATTTGCAATTTTCAGGTATTTAAGCTATGTAATATTAGATGGCAATAAAATCATTTTTTACCTTTTCCAAATGAATTGCCAGATACCACATAATTTGAGAGTTCTATTGTCATTTTTGTCAAAATTTTGATACACCCTTCTATGTGGACTAGGTCCAAATATGGGACAACTTGTCCTAATTTCAACAGAATTATTTTTTGGGTCAATAAGGACTCTTGTACAAAATTTCATCAAAATATATGCATAATAGCCACTTTCACATACAAATAACTTCTCAAAAAATATGACGTGCATTTGTACCGAATATCTTACCTTGGGTCAGAAAAATTAGTGTAGCTCAAAAAGTGTATATATAGGAATGTAGGGGAGAGTTAGGACTACAAAATAGTAAATTTGTGTTTTGACTCAGCTTGACTCACAAGTGTTGTGCTCTATGAAGTAGGAAATTTCCGAGAAATTTGACCTTTTTTTAAAAAAATATTTAAATTGTTCTGAAAACAGTAGAGCTTCAATTTTTTAAGCAGTAATAGGAAATAAAATGAGTTACAACACAAAATTTATTTCGTCCAAAAATTTTGAAAAACAAAAAAGTTATGATCATTTAAACTTTAAAAATTAACTAAAAATATCATAAATTTACTAAATTCCGAAAAAGCCCATTTTGGACCACCCTGTTCTCAGTGAAATAGTTGAAATATAGTTCTAAATTTTTGGCTCCCGAGGGTCACGACTGTCTACTTTCATATGAGTCTAATAACTTTAAAATCGGAGAACAAAAACCAAAACGAGTTTTGGCCGCTATCTCAAAATATTGACCACAGTGCTTCGGTTCTTGCCAAGAGAGCCGGAAGGCTTGAGAGCGACAATTGTATGTTCTGTTGGGTACCATGGACAGGAAGAATAAACGTAACGAATAAAAATTATTTTCAAAATTCTTAACTAATAAAAGCTATTATCATAAATTTTTATGAATTTGGCACCAACTTGAAAAAATATTTATCTGTTTTACCACAATAAACTAATTTTGATTTCTTACATCATATATTGCATTTTTGCTCTTAACACCATATTTCTTCATATTTTGACTTTAAGAGCAAATTTTTGAAAAAATGAACTTATTTTTGGGCATATTTTTGTATTTTTTTTAGAGCAAAAGCGAATTTTTTGCCGTGTTATTATTTTGTTATTAATTTTTTATATAGTTTTTTTTTTAAAAACATTTAAGAGACTAAATATAGTTTTAAACAGGGTTTTAAAAGTTTGAAATGTTTAGCAATTTATTGGAAAATTTGTTTGCTTTTATATAAGGTGGCGCAAAATTAACCTTCCGATGTTTTTTTTTTTTTTTATTATGTATTTATTATGTATAGCATTTTCTGATAGAGGATTACTTATGCGCCAACTTATATAACTAACTTTTCTAGCGATTTTTTAGTTTGATATAGCGATATTTTCTAAAATTAGTTACTTTTTCAAAAGGTTTCAATAAAAAAGTATTTTTTAAGGGGAAAGAATTCTTATGAGTACATTACATTATATTAAAAACATATAAAATCAACCACTCGATTTCCTCCACCCCTTCTGATTTCAACGAAACTTGGTATAGAAGCTATACATCATATAACCTCGTCTAAATTTAGGACTGCTAATACCAGCGGATTTTGAAATATCGAATTTCAAAATATGAAAAGTATTCGAAATTTTTCAATAACTTTTTAACGGCTTAAGCTACGAGAGCCATTGATACCTCATTTTAAAAAATAATAATAAAATATTTAAAAAATAATTTAATATTTAATAAAAAATATTTAAGCCTTTTTTACAAATAAAAAAAGTCCAAACAATATTTGGCAGATTTTTAGGTAAATTAAGTTTTGTATTAAAAAATCGGAACTTGTTCTGTATTTTTTTAAAAATTTTATTTTTTTTTTAAATTCTTCATAAAAAATATATTGATATAGTCAAATTTCTAGCATTTGCCGAATTAAGTTAAATAATAATAAATAATAAACTTAAATTTATCGGAAAACTTATCAATATTTACCCACGCCATTTAAAAAAAAAAAATTAAAAGTTTGTTTCATTTTTCTTTAGTCTCTCAAGAAGAACAAATACTCCTAACTAGTTTGGCATGGCTGTGATATACTTATTTTTAGCTGAACAGTTGGCTTTGAAAGCAACATATTTGTATAACCGCTACGTGGTACCGATGCCACAGTGGTTTCCCCCATAGGCAAAAAAACAAAAAGTTATTGTTTTTTTTTAAGCTTTATTGCACAAAATTTATTGATAACACTCTAAATTTTATGAATCTAACAAATTTTGTTGTTTTTTTTGGCGAGATTTATTGTTTGTGTCCGTTGAAAGTGGAGGTATGTTTATATTGCATATAATGTGGTTGCATAGTCATAAAAGAAAACTTAAGTTTATCCAAAAAGTTATTCGCGATATTGTGGCAGAAGTTTTCAAAAACCCTACAAACATTAAATTTTAACTTATTTTCTACCAAATTAAATAACAAAAGCTGCAAAAATATGAGCCCATAAAAAAATCGCTGAAGAATACTTTTTTGACCTTTTTTAAAACACACGTTTTTCAAAAACTTCTTTTTCACGTAGACTTTTAGTGATATGGCCCTCATCCGCCCACAACTTTTTATACATCAAATTGTAGGTTTTTTATCCCTCTTTAAATTAAAAAATATTGTGGCCGCGGGTTTTTGCATATTTTCGCATATGGGTGTGATTTACAAAGTCATCCGACGAAAAATAGTGAATCGCAGTTTGTTTTGTACTATTTCTTTTTAAGAATATGAGTAAAGAAAATGAGTAAAATTAGAGCTAAAAAAATGGAAGATCAGTAAGAACGAAAAGTCATGTGTTTTGAAGAGAAAACAATTTATTCAACAACGATTTCGGGCCGAAATGGGACTTTTGGTAGATAGGCCAAAAGCTGGTGGTTGCGGAAATTCGAATGATGGCAACACAGCGCGGATATTTTTTAAATGTAAACCTTTCATCAAAAATAACAGGAATCGATAAGGATATTTTGCAAAGATGTGCCACAATTCTCCAAGCTATAAATTCTGGATTTCAAATTGATGCCGAAAAGTTTGAGGAATATGCTGTAGAGACAGCAAGAAAACTTGTGAAGGAGTATCCCTGGTACTACCTCCCTCCATCGGTACACAAAATTCTTATCCATGGAGCTGAGGTAATCAAGCATGCATTAGTGTCAATAGGTGAATTATCGGAGGAAGCAGCTGAAGCGAAAAATAAGGATATAAAACAGTTTAGATTGCAGCATACACGAAAAATATCGCGCATAGCTACAAATACAGATCTTTTAAATCGCCTCTTTTTAAGTTTAGATCCATTTATTTTTGGAGCCCGAAACTTACCAACAAAGAAAAGAAGTAGTTTAAGTCAAGGAGTTTTAAATTTGCTTAATACTACTACTATTTATTTTACTTTATTACCTTATATTACTTAATAATACCCTATATTGCATTATTTAACTTTTTAATTTAATTCTTTTCAGTGTATATTTCGAATGAATTAAAATGAAATAAAAATTTACAAAAAACTTGTTTAAAACAACCAAATTTTCATAATAAAATACTTTATTTCAAAAATTTTTTAAAACAGATCTATAAGCCAATTAATCCTTAAAAGATCAAATGGCTACTGTGGCTACAGTTGTTAATATTTTTTCCTAAAAATTTGCTAACTTTAAGTTCTTCGGGCATGAAATGAGTTGACAAATTTTGAAGACCCTAGTTTTTTTAGTTTTGGAGATATTGATTTTTGACCGCTTTTCCATATAAGGGAAACCACTGTGCGATGTCAAGTTTTGCAAAATTTATCTCCTTTTTGCGATATCTCGCTTTGTGTCTCCGCAACGAAAGGAGATATAGCAAAACGGACAATGATACTACTAATATACTAGGTCCCGGAAATATCTCGAGGGTATTAATTATTTTATTTTGATTTTTCATATAAATTAAGATACTCCGATAAAACAAAGTTCGTTTCCAGTTCAATACAATGTCGTTAGCTGTCATCATTGTTCCAATTTCGCCCGTTCCTCGTTCCATTCATATCGTTCTCCATGTTGAGTCTTTAAATACCACTCATTCTCCGTTCTCTTAAATTTCATTCCTAATGTTGAGCACTCCATTTCCTCTCATTTCGGGTTTTATTGCATATCATTTCGATTTATAAAAATTACATTTCATCCGTACAAAAAAAAAAAAAACTGTTAAAAATTATGCATTTTTA
>CM037855.1:92265027-92286813 GCA_021234595.1 Delia radicum
GCTAATTTTTACCTACACGTAATGGGGCAATCATCTATTAATAATAGAAATCGCTTTCTCAGGTCATTTTGCAACAAAAACCTCCCGCATAAAGTGCATTTCCTTAAAATTCATTTTTTCATTTTTTACTTATTGTGTTCATTATTTTGCGAATTTTGATGTCTATATCGCGAAACAACGCTTTAATGTATTTGATCACAATCCGCGAAACACGTCAAATTTGAAAACGTTTGTGTACTTTAAGTTGGATATGCATCGTTATTGTCTAATTACGTTAAATTTTTAGCTAAATATTAATTTTTAGTTTAATTAAATAAAAAAAAGGATTATGCGGAAAACTTTTTGGTAACCGCGAAAAATAAAATTGCGTTACTTTATATTTTTATGTGCTAATATACGTCTAGGGTAGCTAAAACTTGATAAATGTAAAAAAAAGTAAAAAAGTTTCAACTTCTAATAACCCGATTAAAATTAATATGATGCTTTATATAATCATACGAAATTTAATATGAGTCTTAATACAGTTTTATCCGAGAAATGGGCATAATAATTAAATAACATCCGAATAATGACGCGATACAATTTAATACGATTTTATATAGCGGTATAAATTTATATCTGAACTGATACTGATATATACAAAATAAGCTATAGTTGTATCCGGTTTTTGATTTTAAAATGTCATGAAAATCCGAAATATCTATTGATAATTTTAGACTTTAGCTAAATTTGTAACAAATTTCATAGCATTTGGATATTTTATTATATTCAAAAATAAAAAATAATATAATGAAAATGAAGATTTTGTGGAATTGATTAACTTACACAATTGAATAACAACACGGAAAAAACGTTGAAACTAAATTTAGAGTTTTAGATTGAAAAAAATCTTAGACTAAATTAAGAACTCATAATGTTACAAATAAAACAAATTCTTTTTTTTTAGGGTTAAGAACCAGAAAGAAATCAATTCAAAAGACAAAAATTGGGGTAAATTTTGTGTATACAATTATACACAAAATGATACAATTAATTGTACTATTGTATTGCTGTAATACATATTTATATCCAAAATATGATTGACAAATTTTCTAGTGTGACTCTGCATGGGGTAATATACAATTGTATCTAAAATAAAATTGTGTTTTTTTAAATATGATATAATATCAAAATATATATTATTTTGCAATTGGATTAGTTTAAGCGCATTCTAAATGCAATATACAATTATACGCAACTATATATGACATCATATTAATTTTTTTCTACGCAATTAATTGTATATTTATATAGTATGTCCGTTTTAACTCGGGAAATTAAAGATTTATAACCGTCCAAAAAACAAATTAAAAGGCAAATATCCTATATAAATTGTCTGACACTTACAAGGAAGCTTTTCCTTTAAATTTTCCCTTTAAAGGTTCCCTTTAAAATTAATGAAATTCAGATAGGTGATAAAGCAGGAAAAATATATGAAAAACGTATTTGTTTTTAAAATTGTTATAGCACAAAGACTGGTTTAGCTGCTTGATTTTAAAATGTCGCATTTCAAGGACCGCCGATAGAAATTTGTTTACATTTAGTCTAAAAAAAAAATTGAGAAAATTTGAGTCTCATTGAACCACGTTAACACATTATGCATATCGATCAATGTTTGAGGCTTAAATTTGTTTCAAAAAATTAAAAAAATATATGAGATATCGTAATATATATCGTAAAAAAAAATACTGAAAACTATGTTACCAGATGCGTGCGTAGCAAACCAAATTTAAATAAAAAGATTGCACTGTAAGTAAAGTATCTCCATTTTAAAAGATTATGTCAAAATAGACAGAAAAGTCATTGTCAAAAAAAATTTCAATTAAACTGTTGTTCGATTTCAAACGTACTTTCAATTAACTGTTTAATTGAAAATGAATTTGGTATAAAAAAAGTTTCAGTTTTTATAACGTATAATAACAACATTGAAACAAATGCAAAAATTTTAAAAAGTCGCCAAATTAAAAAAAAAATCGTTTAAAGTTGAAAATACGCTTTTCTTTAATTTTGGTGATTTTTTAAATTTTTTTCGAATTTTGGCGTTTATTGTGGGAGTTTTTAAATTTCTGCAATTTTGAGGATTGTTTTTTTCAAATTTTGCTATTTTTTTTCAAATGGTCTCGATTTTTTTAAATTTTGGCGATTTTTTTTATAAATGATTTTATTATTTTGATTTTATTTATTGCTTTTTGTCGAAAATCAACTCTAACAATGATAGCCACCCATTTGCAGGCGATGTTTTCTAACGAAATTTTAAGATTCGAATCATATAAAACTATTTCCTATTTGATCCAAATCAAAAATAATATTTCATATTAAATTTATCAATAACATTGTTACTTTCTAACAAATTGTATCAAGTTTTTAAATTTATCAAATCAGGCAGGCTACGTGCCTGCCTCCCGCAAAATTCTTTGCCAATATTGTTGTTAAAAATATTACAACCAATTAGAAACATTTTCAATTTATAACGAGCTTTCAACCTCCGTATATTTACAAAAATAAAGCAAATCAAACATATTAGCTAGGTTGATACTAGTATTTCGATCTGGCTAAAGATCTCATCAGAACCCGAAGTTTTAGAAAAGTTAGAGCCTCCATAATAGGCAGAACTTTAAAAACTTCGGGTTCTGATGAGATCTTTAGCCAGATCGAAATACTAGTATCAACCTAGCTAATATGTTTGATTTGCTTTATTTTGTAAATATACGGAGGTTGAAAGCTCGTTATAAATTGAAAATAACATAAAAATAATCTCGATGTATAAAAAAACAAAAAACTAATATAACTGTAAAAAATATTACTTGAGCCAGAGTACAAACTGAAATTTTTTTATATAAATAGAACATTTTTGGTCTACAAAGTTTAGTAACTTCATGATGCTTGTTAGGAAAAGACCTAACCACGTGCTTGATTACTAAGAAGACAAGAATGGAGCAAAATTGATTATTAATAGGTTTTTTGTTAAAGTTCTGCCTATTATATAGGCTCTAACTTTTCTAAAACTTCGGGTACTGATGAGATCTTTAGCCAGATCGAAATACTAGTATCAACCTAGCTAATATGTTTGATTTGCTTTATTTTGTAAATATACGGAGGTTGAAAGCTTGTTATAATTGAAAATAACATAAAAATAATCACGATGTATAAAAAACAAAAAACTAATATAACTGTAAAGAAACATTTTATTTTATTAATTTTTTTGATGCCGCCGGTATGCGAACACTGGCAGCCAGATTGGCAGACTACAGCTCTAACCACTGAGCTAACGGAAATATAATACTTGTTAGCTCAAAACGTAAGTAAATGATAACTTCTAAGTAACAGTTGGTTACGTAAATATGTCAGCACTGGCATACGGTTTGATGGAAGCAACTTACCAACGTTGGGAACACAAAAAAAGTTGGTCTTAA
This sequence comes from Delia radicum, assembly GCA_021234595.1. NCBI lineage: Eukaryota > Metazoa > Arthropoda > Insecta > Diptera > Anthomyiidae > Delia > Delia radicum. The sequence continues at coordinate 92,268,480 of CM037855.1, forward strand.
AAGATCTTTTCCAGGAACAAAAAAATTAATTTTATATAAAAAAATATTAAAAAGGATAAAAGAATCACAAAAAAAAAATGTTTGCCTGAAACCGGGCTCGAACTTGGAACCTTCAGAATACAAACTTTTTTAAACACAGCATCATTTTTTATAAAATAAATGCTTTACTAGTGCTTAGACTTTTGAGAAGTTGTAACTCTCTGACTGGATAGCATTGGCAAAACAAAGTGGCATAGTGGCCCCAACCAATTATTTGCCAATGATTGCAGACAACTGAAATAATTGTAAAACAATACTGGAAAAATGCTTTTTGGAAAAGCTGGTAGTAGTTAATTTACAATTCCTCGGTTAGTTTCCACTGACAGTTTCTGACTGCGTATGGACGAAGTTTTTATGAAATTTGTCAGCAAAAATATATTTAATAGTAGTAGTAGTAGCGAAGCGATTAAGCTTAAGCAGTTTCTATTGCGTTTCGCTCAATTTCGCGTTTTTCGAACAACGAAAATCGCCACATCTTATAAAGTAAAAGCACGAATACTGTCATTTTTGGACTGTAGTTATATCATCGAAAAATTAATGCATGTATAAAGAAAGTTAACTCTTATTTATGGATTATTTTTTGAAATTCACTCTCAACCTATTTTATGGCCATATCGCCCAAAGAAGTCATCGTTAGAAAAATCGGTAGAAAAAGAAATTATTTATTTTTCGTGCCAAATACGTGGTATGAATTATCTTGCAAAAAAGCTTAGCCCGGTTTGAGGGTTAACGATATATGATTAACGCGGTTGGATTTAGCATGCTTAAGCATCGGCTAACACATACATAAAAGGTTATTCATGTCACACAAAAATAATTTTCTCAAAGTGTCGAATATTTTAGAAATTCCTCACATGCATGTGCATTAGGTTGGAATGATGAATTTGGAGATCAGTAATTTTGTCCGATCGAATTGAAATATTCCAGCAGTGCCGACAAACTTTCTTTAAATTTTACATGAATTGTTGTTCTTGTGCTTAAAATTATCCAAAGGATTTATTTTGTTTCGTTGAAATACTCATCTCAAATAAATCTGCCGATTTAAAAAAAACTTGTCTATTGAAATCGCATTGTCACTACTTACACGTGGTCAGAAAAGTATAAACAAACTATAAATCTATGTAAACACAATAAAAAATATTCTATAAAGAATACAAAAAAAAAAAAAAAATAATGAATGTCCTGATGACGCAGCATATTTATAAAAAAAAGTTGTTCTCTTAATATTTTCCTTATCGTATCAGGCTTGCCAGACTTGAGGGTTTGTCCTGAAATTTGGCGATTTTTGTGATCTTGGGGACAAAAACTTTTAATTGTGAAAAGGGGATTTTTTTACCATAAAATCAATCAAATGTCTGTATAAAAAGTCTTGTCAGCGTCTCCATAAAAACAAAACGTTAAGAAATTTTTCCAAAATTTCCTGGCGCATCAATTTAATTTAGTTAGTTTGCATGTGTAGGGAAAAATACGTATAATCTAAAGATTTTGATAAGGAAAAAGAAAAAATTATGCACCTTAAGTTTTGATGAATCTAAATTTTTAAAATGAGGAATGTGTGAAATTCTGCATAAATTAAATTAAAAATGATTTTTGATAGAAGTAATAAAATTCAAAGGGTCCACTTATAAATTTAAAAAAAAGTTTGAGAATTAAGAAAAGGTGTTCGAAAAATAATTTAAAATTTGACTATTTGTTGTGCTTTCCTGAATGAAATGCTTCTTATAACTGTAAAGTAAATTTGAGCTTATCTAACAAAGATTAAGCTCTAAATTAACAAAAAATACCTATTATTGAATGGCCCTTATTAGAATACTATGTAGGTAAAGACCACTGGAAATGTAGTTGAAAACAAATTAAATTTCACTTAAAGAAGGGACGACTTACATTTCATTAAAATCAACTAACATTGTCATTTGTTTTTTAATGTTCAAAAAATGACTAACAATTGCAGTAAAAATGAACTGCCATGTGAGTAAAAAGTAAATAAACATTTTTTTTCTTTATTTTTTTAAATAACATAAAAGGACTGTATAAAATTAATGCTAAATCATAAAACAGTCATTTTATGTGGTTTGTTTTTTTAAATGAACTACAAGGTTAGTAATAACTTTAATTTGTTCTACAAATGACTGACATTTACATTAAAAATAAAGAAACTGTGTTACAACACCTAAACAACTACATATTTTTAGAGCAGAAGTTCCCTGAGTGTAGGGATATTTCTTGATTTGTTTTAAGGATATCGATTAAAATTGTCGGTTAATCCTGTTTAATTTGTGCAATTTAAATAATTAGTTCAAGTCTAGTACTTTGTTCAATCTTTTTTCTAATTAGGGATTTGTTGGGGATATTTTTTTATTTGTTTGGGGTCAACGAAAAAAAAGCTGGCAAGCCTGCTTCGTATATCATCAATATGTGTGTTCAACACCTGTTGGCCAAAATACAAATAAAAATACCACAACAAATTTTTATAATCATGTTTACATACATTCCAACACACTCTGCTACTGCGGCTTAAATAAGCAACAAAAGGAAGAACTCTGCTCACTGCTGCGTTAGCTCTACAGGATTATATATTTACGAGATAATTTTATATTATATTCACACACATGCAACATGTGTCCTCTATGCTACATGTATGACAGACGGATATTGAAAAAAAAAAAAAATATACGACACGATGATAATTTTTGCGGCCGTACCTGTGTATGTCCTTTTTTATTGTCAACATTTAGATTTTAAAATACCCGAGTAAAAACGTTCACATACAATTATATCTTATTTAATAGAATGTTACATTTATATATTTTAATATGATTTGGCATATCATATATAATTTTATATTGGATTATTTTACAAAATATGGTCCCATATCTTAATGCCATATAAAACCACATATGGTATATATTAGTTTGCATGATTTCATGTAGAATTTTATGTGATTTAACACAATGTTACGTATAATATATGGAATCACACTGAAAAAAAAAACCATCATAACCCTAATGTATTTTGACATCAGTTCTATGACAAATGTCTTCGTTTTTGACCCCATGACACTTGTCATCACGGTGATGTCAGTCTTAACATCACTTAACCAAATTGTCATCAGGGTCGAAAACTTAAATTGTGTCATCAATGGGATGAGACATCGGCATCACATAAATGACGAATCGGAGTCAATTTAATAAAAAAGTCATCATTGCGATGACAGATAATTAGTTTATCCTTCCGCTGAACGTATATGGTTGTGTATACGCTTGAACAACGCTGGGAAATATTGCGACATTACTTTGAAAATCATGGTAATGTTGCAGAATGTGTGCGAAAATGAATGATGCCGATTTTGCCAAAAAAATCATCTTTTCAGATGAAGCTCATTTTGATCTTGGCGGGTATGTAAACAAGCAAAATTGTCGCATTTGAGGCACAGAAAAACCTGCACGCATACATTGAAAAGCCGATACAACCCAAAACGAGTCACTGTTTGGTGCGGATTTTGGTCCAGAGGCATAATTGGGCCATAATTGGACCGATCGATGTATGGCCAGCCGAGGCAGCCATTTGAATGAAATTATTTTCCATTATTAACCGGAAGGTTAATAATGGAAAATCAATATGAATGTTATATATTGTATAAAGTGCTTCTTGCTTTGACAACGAATGTACATCAATATGATGTATCTTATGCAAGTTTTAGAAATGCGTCTAAAAACAAAAAATAAGGAATACACATTTTTACTAAAACACACTTTACAAACATTTTAAACGTTATTTAGTTTTATTCTTTATTCGTACTTTTATTGTTATTAATGCACAAAATGTGGCATCGAATTGATGTCACAGTTGTCATAGCACGGATGACGCGTAAAATATGACAAAATTATATGATAACGTTCGTCATTAAATTGATGTAACTTATTGCATCATTGATGTCATTTGTAATAACATTGATGTCACAATTCTGATGTTAGGGCATCATCAATAAGAAGATGCATTTTCTATCAGTGCATCAACAAATTTTGGAAAAAAATTGAATATTTAATAACGTCCTTTTGTACTTTATTTTATAATCCTTTATTATCATTAACAATCGAATGGATATTCGTCAATTTTTAATTAAAATTTGTTTTGAACATGTTAAATATTAAAAAAATTTATTTATAGTTTGATATTAAAAGTTTTGACATGTAGTTGATATTGTAGTTGAATCTTTAAATTATATTTTCGGACGTAATTTTAAAATTAAAAATCTCAGCACAAAGTTCAATATATTGTTCTGAAATTTATAAGATTGCAAACTTAATTGGAATAATGCATTAGAACTTGCAAAAGTAACAAATTAAATTGTGATTATCTATATTAAATTGGGAAAATATGAAGTTAAATGTTAAATAACGCAAAAATCGCAGAATATTTTTAAAATTTAATTAAAACCATTGGCGTTTTTATATAAATTCTGTGTAGTTTTAAAATTATTATAGATTTTATGTTTAACACTAAATTGAATAAGATTTAAGCTTATGGTATAATTTATATTTTAATATAATTGGATGTGGATGAAATACGGATAAAACTGTTTCGCATTACTTCTAATTGTATCTAAATAAATCCGATATGATACAATTAGATATTATTTGATACAAATGAATTTTACGAGTTATTTCGATCCATAGGTCCAAAACTACTGAACCGATTTAAAAACAGTGTTCGAAAAATATGTTGCGCCTTAAAAAATATATGTGTTTCTATTTAGCTGACTAAAGAAGCTTGATCCAAACCGATATATAGTCCAAATAGTGAAATTACTTAAACATTTAAATTAAAAAATAAAAAATGTTTCAATAACTATTCCATAAAAAATTTTTAACTGCGCTTTTTTTATTTAAGGAGGCCTAAACTCATAATAAATAATAGTCGCATGTTTGTTACACTTTTGCTGCAAACTAGTGTTATCTCAAACCATTTTTGTTTGATATTTTGTGTGCCCAATTAAAAAAAACTGATATTGAATATAATATATAATATTATCTAATTTAATATGACCACGCCATTTTTCTTATGTAATTATGTATATACAATTAATTATGGGTTCATATTAAATAAGATAATATTATATAAAGCTCCATATCAGTTTTTTTTTAATCGGGCACACAAAATAACAAACAAAAATGTTTTAGATAACACTAGTTTACAGCAACAAACATGCGACTATTTTTTATTATTCGTTAAAGCCTCCTAAAATCAAAAAAGCGCAGTTAAAAAATTTTTATGGAGTAGTTATTGAATTATTTTTTATTTTTTAATTTAAATGTTTATTTGACTATTTGGAATATATATTGACTTGGGATCAAGCTTCTTATTTAATGAGCAACATATCTTTCGATCACTGTTTTTTAATCAGTATAGAATTTTTGGACCTATGGGTCGAAATAACTCGTAAAAAAAATATATATAGATATTTGTCTTGTAACGAAAATTTCAAAATATTTTTTTCCCTTACATTTAGTACTTTAACGAACAAAAAATTCATTACCGAAGCAAATCTGTGGCTAAATACCAACGCCATGAGCATTTATGTAAAAGCATCCAAATTTAAGATTTTACATGTCGCAATTATTAAGCTATTTTGATGAAATTTGGCGCACTGACTTATATTACCCCAATAAATAGAGCCTACTGATATTGGTTAAAATCTACCCATTTTTGGACTTAGTCGCCATATAATGGTTCCACCAAAAATGTTGGCTATTATGTTTATCCGCACGCTTCAAGTCCCAAATATTAAGATATTTAAATTGAAATTTCGCATACCGACTTACATCGACCCAATGACAACGACTTTTGATTTTGGTTGGAATCGGTCCATTATTAGACTTATGCCCAAAAAATTTATGGTTAAACCTAGTTTATGGTTAAACCTAGCGCCCATAAAAATAACTCCAAAAATTGGGTTTGTTGCACGCTGCAAAATTTTTTTTGATGAATATTAATAAATTGACTCATATTTGACAAAATCGAAGACTATTAGTTTTGGATAGAATCGGTCCATGTTTAAACCTAATGCGGAATAAAGACTCTCAAAAGTAATAGGTTTTTTATTAAAGTATATTATATATATGCACGTAACATCAGACAACGAATTTGAGAAAATTCGGATAGCAATAACCCGTGGTGCCCCGCGTAATTTTGACATGCGAAGCACTAATATTTAAAAAAAAAATTAAATCGGAACAACGGTTTTCGAAATAAAAGTCTGTAAGTCAGGATCCTCCCAGCAAAAATGTTGCCGACTTTACAGACTTGTAGTAGTTGGCGCCGCCGGCGAACAGTTTGTGCCATTTTTGTTTAAAATTTTTTATTTTGTTTATCATATACTTATAAATTCTCAACAGGTTTCATTATTGCCACGCTCTAAGACTCAATGTCATACAAAATCATTCGCTCTTATCATATCGGAAATTAATGGCTATTCCGTTGCTACAAGCAAATTGAATAAAATTATCTGGGAGGACACACGACGCAATATTTTACTCATGGACGGAGAGAAAAAATGTACTTCATTTTTGAACTATTTTAAAAGGCAGATTGAGTATTCAATCTTATGTTGCCACACGCAGAGAAAAAATATGAGTGCAATATGATTGCGGCCACAAAATTATGTTTCCTACACCCATAAATGGTTGTTTCAATTAAATTATTGTTGTATCAATAATATACCACCCATAATATGGTTGCTTCATCATGTTCTAGTAAAAATTTGTCTTTTTTTCCAGTTATCATAGTATTGTATTTTCTACAATCATAATATAGCATTTATTCCTCTATCTAACTACAGCCATATTATAGTTGCGCCAACTATAAGATGATCTGCAGATTTTTTATGAGCGTCTTCGCTCTTTAGTTTCATTATTGTTTGCGATTGTGTGAAAAGAAGTTGTGCGAAACAGTCAGCCCCAACAAATTAGATTATATTAAACAAAAAGACATTAAAAATAGACGATCAATGTAATGGTGTTAATTTGAATGATGATTTGTTTTGCGGAAAAATTAATAAGTTTGTAGTCTCAAGCCGGTCTACCCTGGAAGTCTAGGCAAAAGTTTAATTGTCGCACACAAACAACGTAGTGGTGTTAATTGTAATGGTGATTTGTTTTGTGGAAGAAAGAATAAGTTGTAGTCTCAAGTTGTAGTCTACCCTGGAAGTCTAGGCAAACGTTTAATTTTCGCGCACCCCTTAAATAAAGTTATTTTTATTATATGGACATAGAAGTGTTAAAAATTAAGTAGAAAGTGATAAATTATTGCTTTATTTTTAATTGTTTGTAATTACGCTAACAAATATTGTTAAAAAAAAAAAATATGAAAGAAAAATTAAAACAAATGCACTTGTTTTTAAGTCTGTAGTACGATATAATCATAATATGTTTGCAATAGTCATAATTTGGTAATAAATAATGACGAAATTCTTGTCCTTGATAATAATATGATAACTAGGACTATAATATGGTTATAATGTAATTGTTATGATTGCTGCAAACATGGTTTGATCATTATAAATGTATTGTGAAATTGTATTTTTAACAATATTTTTATGTGTGCTTTGGGCTGTAATCACATGTAAAGCTAGTATTGCTGACTAATATTTCACAAAGCTTATTGTTCAGCGCAAAGACAATTTAAATACTTAAATTATTTTAAGCCTAAGTTTATTTAAATGTGAATAATTATATAAATACACTATTAAAATATAGTAGTTTCAGGAAGAATATTGTAGGGCTCATATTATGATAATTCATAAAAATTTCCAGAACCATAATGTGATAATTTGTATCCATAATATGGTAATCTAATTATCATACTATGATAGAAGCAGGTAAGACTATGGTTTTCACAACCTTATTAACATGGTTGTCGTAATCAGAAATACAAAAATGTATAATGCTCTTCGAATATGGTTCCCTCAACCATGTATTTTCTTTGCCTGCAGCTGCCCAAGAAAATGAAGCAAATTTTAAGTGTCCTTATTGTAAAGTGGACATTATTGATTTCACGGAAGTTTTCACCTAATTCAAAATGTATTATTCAATAAATAATATGCTGCGGACAAACATTGTTTTTTTTTGCTTTGAACATTTTGGGGTAATTTTTAATTTCTTCGCATAAGTAATAAGTGAAAAAATTACCCCAAAATTATTTTATTGGGGTAAATTTTAATATTATTTTTGGGGATAATTTTCCTTATAAAAGTTTGTCCCAAAAAATGAAGCTAATTTTCATTTAAGATTCAGGTCATATTTCTTGGAGTCTTTTAGCGCAACGCCCTAAAATGGCAAAATCTAACACTGTGCAACGGTCCATAACTACTGAACCGATTTAAAAACAGTATTCAAAAGATATTGTGTGCTTTAAATGATGCAATTTGACTGAATAAAGCAGCTTGATCCTAAATCGAGATATAGGCAAAATATCCGAATTACTCAAAAAAAATTTTGAATGCGATTAGGAGGCTTAAATACATAAAAAAATAGTTGCATAAAATTTTTTTTAAATTTGGTAACTAGTGTAATAGAAAAGTAGCAAATACAACAATCATCAGGCTATGAGATTAACAAAAAAGGAACTAAACGGAAGTTTATAATAAAAAATATCATAAGAATATTTCAGGTCAAGTTACTATGGCTTAGAGGTGTCGCAGAGTAACATCCATTATTTGTCAAAAATATAAATTGTAGTGGTTAAAATATTATTATTTCATTTTAACAATTTCCGTAAAATGTTGTTTAGGTTATGAATTGTCGCGTGTTAGATTGTGGCTACCCTTGGTTCTTGTTTTAGGATAAGACTAACTAAAAACAGTTGGTTAATTTGCTAGGAAATAGGTTGTTAACGTATGTCATTTTTTTGAAAGTTTAACTACAGGAGAGTAAAACAGGTACATATTAGAATTAATAAAAAAAATATTTACGATATAATAAAATTTTAAAAAATTTACAAAATAACATGAAATTCAATAGAAATCGCTTCTTTAACCCTTTCACGACAGAACTTTAAGTGAAAAGTGTCGTCAAAAATATTTTGTTTCAACTCCTGAAAAAATCAATGGGTCGTATATATCCTATTGGTCGTAAACGGTCAAAATTAGTGAACAAATACCTCATCCAAGTAATAGCGAAAGACATGTCGAGTTTATTTCTATTGTCTTGTGCACGTCATATATCACATGATTTTTAATTATTTTGATATGCTGAATATCTCAGGAAAACTTTGGTAATGGGTGAGATAAAGTAATGCATTACCTTGTAATGTATACTCCTTACCTGTATCATTATTTTCCAACAAAAAGTTATAAGTTACCGATAATTGTTTACGTAATGCATTACTTTGTAATAAGTACTCCTTACATTCAGCATTATTTCGAAACATGAAGCAATGAGTTACCCCTATTTGGTTACGTAATGCATTACATAGTAATGTATACTCCTTATCTTCAACATTATTTTGAAACATAAAGTAATGAGTTACCAATAATTGGACACTAATGGGTTTCCTTGTAATGATACATCATTACCTTTTACATTATTTCAAAATATAAAATAATGACTTATTGATAATTAATTACATAATGCATGAAATATAAGCGTAAAGTAATGTTGAAAATATTTTTAAATAAATATATTTAGACACATTACTTTGTGATTTTTTGTAAGCATGAGGGTAAGTTACATATTTTTAACATTCCAAACTCGAAGCACAACAATTAATTTACATTTGACGCAACCTATTATTATATGTGACGATAGCTCAGTTGGTAGAGTTCTCGCCTAACAACCAGAGACCCCAGCGCGAACAAGTTATTTATTTAATTAAAAAAATTATTAGTAATAATTTTTTTTAATATAAATTTGTTTTTATGAAAATCATTTTATAGACGCATTACTTTTCCAAACCCGGTAACAATAAAAATAAACAGTTACTTAACCAGCTACTTTACTTTATCTATCTATTGTACTTAATAACAGGTAAAGAAGTTAACGCAAAAATTACCTTTCGGACTTAAAAAATTACCTTTCGGACTTTGTATATGGAAATTTTGTTTAAAATTTCGATTTTCATTAAATATTGTGCGGATTATTGTACTAGATAAAAAAAACTTATGTGGCAAGAATTTGAGAAAAATCTGAAAGCTTAACCCTTGGTGTTCTGCAACTAAAGTTTCCGAAATTTTAAAAAAATTTAAAATTCTCATAACAAAAATTATTATTAATTATTTGTGTATGAGTAATAAATAATTCGTATGAAACTAAGAAGAAAAAGTTATCAAAGAATATACATATATTCATATATTTTTTTAGATTTCATTATCAAGAGTGTTTAGTCAACTCAAATTTTTGTTTATATTTTTGAAAACAATGTGAAATTATTTTTTTTTTAAATATTTCGAAATTTTGATTTTAATCTATCTAGCTTCCAAACCTCGCACGGCACACGAAAAATTTCTTCGCAAAACATTTTGAAAATTTTGTTTTCTATAGGAATATATTCTTTCCTAAGTATACAACACTAAGTCGACGCATTTGTGGTCTATTTTATGAAGGCTGCCCTGACGCAACCTTACCCGTTATAGGATTAAAAGATGAATGCATATAACAGGGTCCTCAAATTTAAAGTCCACAAAGTTTTTAACATAATTACTTTTTCAATTGTTGACCTTTCTTTTTTTAGCACCTCGCTCAAGGGAAAATATTTTATGGGTCAGTTTTTTTTTGTAGAAGTACATCAACACCTTATATATTTTTATGGATATAAATTCAACATAAAATTACCATATCGATTAACGCTCAATTGTGTTTTTAAAATATCCCGTCAGGATCTCTAAAACTGAATTTTTTGGATTTGTCCTTTTAAAACATTTGCTTACAAATTTTGACACATCAAATCTGTATACATACTAACCGATAAAAAAATTATATCTCAAATATAATATCAGATCTAGTTTGATATAAATCTACATTTATTCTAATCGAAGTTTATCTCTAAATTGGGGTATCAAGTAATATCCAATAAGATCCTAATATATAGCATGGATTCTATTTATATTTAGTTGGATCTAATTAGATCCCTAAATATATGTAATAATAATAAGATATTTGGAGATTTAATTGATTCTACTTAAATCCCATGAAATATATAATTTTGAATAAATAAAAAAAATTTCATTAGGCGCGTATATAAATATGTATGGGCTTATATATAACATTGCATATTTATATTTTACGTGCATGGAAAATATTAATGATGTTGGTAAATATTTGTTGTTTATTAATTAATAATCATATATAAGGTGGCGCAAAAGTAATCCTCCTATCAGAAAATGCTATACATAATAAATACATAATAAAAAAAACATCGGAAGGTATTTTTGCGCCACCTTATACTTACAAATTATATACTATTACCCTAACGGAGCACTAGCTAATATGGCCTTCGGCGCGTTGTAGCGAAAACAGACCAGTGGAATCGAACCCACGACCTCCGCACAGATATGCCAGCACGCTACCAACTAGCCTACCGGGGCGCACTGGTAAATATATAATTATATCCCAAACTGTATTGATAATCTGGTGTCATATATGGAATATTACATAATTATATCTTGAATGGCATTATACATATGGCACCATATATAAGCATATCTTACATCACACACAATAACATATTTTATAACACATTATATATTATTAAATCTCAAATTATATAGCTTATATGTAACCATATATGATTACATATTGTGCTATATAGGAGAATGTATTACTATATACGACAATATATATATCATAACTTATTATGTATAGCATATATGTAGATATTAAGATATCTAATTTATAAAGGTCAATACACAATAATAAATCCTTATATGTGTTACCACATAAGAAACATATAATAAGATATGGCCATGTATGACACCATATATAATCACATATTATAATATATTTCAAGATAAAAAACATAACATCATTTACTCCGATAGTCACATTAATAATAAAATCTCGAAGAAAACTAGAAAACAAATGGTCAAAATTTTGAACCAAATTTGTTTGATTGAATAAATATTTATGCAGTTAACATAAACATGAACCAAGGTTTAAAATTCTTTTGATAAAAAATTGTCATAAAAATTTGTATTATTTAATGGATCATATCAGAAATATTTTAAGAGATAGACCAAAATGCTTTTTTTTTTTGATTTACTGAAGTATTTTTGTCGAGGTTTTCATAAATATAAAAAAGTTTGCCTCTAAGTGTACTATGAATAAAGGTAAAATGTGTCTAAATGTTTTGCCAAAATTGTTTCTTTGATGAGCAGTGTAATTTTCTGTTGACGCTCCATTTTTAATAATATTTTCAAATTCTGAACTTCAGTACCGTTTATTTTTTTACTCCTTAATTATCTAGCCCCTGACAGACTAATATTTGTCAGCTGAATTGTGTATGATTGAGAAAGAATACATATAAAAAATGAATTACAATAAAATCATATTTGAATTTCAACATAAAATAGAGTATATAGCGTATGTAATTGTGTTCAAGTACTTGAAATGTGTTCAGATAAAGAAGATTACGAAAACATTTTTACATTTTGTATTTATCACAACTTTGTAAAATGAAATGGTAAAAACAAGATTTATACATCAAATTAAGCACAAAAATCAAAAAATTTAAAGCATCGAAATAAATATGCAATTCAAAGCGAAATGAAACGAATAGTCACTTTTTAGCCTAAAGGGAACCCAATCGGATATGAACACACTTTTACCACAAAAAAGTCTTGCTTTTAGCTGTAGGAAATAGAACGGTAGAACCGAAATAACTAAATGTTGCATACAGAGAACAGATTCGTTGTGATGACAGAATTTGGGTAGTTAAGTGTACTATGACATTATCGGTTATAGCTACATGTATTTGCAGTTACGTCTACCATATTAGAACAGCATATTCAGTACATTCAACCGAATTCTTTATATGATTACTTTCGAATTAACTAAAACATTGTTTAAACTTTTTTATGGTTTTAATTCTTATATATAAAAATTAAAGTACAGTATAAAAAATTGAAGAATACCAAATAAGAGATCCAAACAATAGTTACCTATTTCCACAGCAAACATAAGATTTTCAAATCTCGAAAAACTGCCATCTCAAGCGGACATATTTTGATACAGTAAGTCCTTGATTCTCACAGAGATTCTTATTTAGATTTTCTTCCTACTGATATTCAGAAGAGTGTTTTTATCAGCATAAATATTTATAAATTCATTGATTCCCGTGGGCCGATATTTAATTCCATATGGGTTGCTGTTGAGATTCGTTCAAATAAATACAAAACGCAAACGAATTTTACTAATGTTTATAATTGTACTTACCTGTACCATTACTGTTCTCCCTTGTTCTTAATTTGTTCAGCATTTTCTTTTGTTGCTTTAAATGACTCTATTTATTCTTGATTTTTTTTTAACAAGGTCGAAAAAACATAATTTTTATTTTTAATCAAAATTATATTCAATTTTTAAAAAAGACAAAGTGCGGTCTTAGTTTACTTCCCCTTTACATCTTGTTTTTGAATAAAACAAAACAAGTGTAAAAATAAAAAGGAGAATAAAAACAAAAAGTGTGTATTGTATATCTACCATAGGTAGAGCTTGCACATAATGAACAAGTTTTCAATTTATTTTTGATCAATTGTGTTAATCTTTAACTTCGAGCTCATATATTAGTTCTCATTTAGTGGGATACCTAGGATATATGATTGTTGGATATATGCATGGGATTGTCACTTCTTTCTAAATGTGTTCTGATGATGGGAACCTAGAAAATCCTCGAAATAGATCTATCAACACATTCCAGAAAGTGGTCAATTAATAAATTTGAAAACAAACTCTATAGATTGTTTGTTAGGACAATATCCTAATAAGGAAATATAGAGTTTGTTTCGAACTTGAATAATTTTCATTTCCATTGCACAACAAAAGGTCGAAAAAACATAACTTGAAAAAATATATATTATTTTATTGACATTTTATTAATTAGTGAATACGGAACATTTTTTGATACAACACATTGCTAGTTTCATCTACTAATTTTAATTTTTTGTAGCGGTTGTGTCTACCGATCATTACCACAATTAATTTTTTAATTCAGTATTGGTTGGTATAACCAAATACTCAAGTATTGTAGCATACAGTTGGCTGTATGAAACTATTATAGATTATAAGAATATTTTAACGGTTTTAATTAAACAAATTAGGTAATAGCGGACTTTTTCATTAGCATTGAAATTTCATTAGCATTAGTGAACTAATGCTAATGCCAAAAAAATTTCATTACCATTTAATTGTAATGATTTTTTTTCACACTCATGCCTAAAAATTTATTAAAATTGAACAAAAAAAGCATTTGTTCAAAAAGAAAGTGGAGTATAAATTAATTTACATAGGAATGGAACGAAGATATATAGGAGTTGCAACACTAAATATGGAAAACGAAATGGAACGAGGAACTAACTTTATATTATCAGAGTATATTTATTTGTATTATCACGTAAATAAGTAACAAAAAGAAATCATGCTATGGCTGTCTTAAAAAAAAATTTATCATTTGAGATCTCTCCCGGACCTAGACCATTTATATTATAAGGGTGTACTCCCGTGGAGCAAAATTTTTTTCCATTTTGCCCTGTTTTGACCAATGTTTTCACCCTGGACACCCTGTGGCTGTTGTGGTTTTTCGAAAATCTTATCTGAAATTTAAAAGTATTGCCTTTAATCAATAAAATTCATTATCATTAATTAAAAAAAATAGGAATGAAAATAATTTAATTATAATTGATATCAATGAAATTGTTATGAAATCATTAACTAATTAATCCATTCAACTAATTAGTCCCATGTATGGGTACTCGGTAAAAAAATTTGTTGTTAGGCAAATGATTTTTCACATTTTCACCGATTTCCAACTAACTTATTGTCTGTGTGTGTCATTAATCTTTTGGAATAGTTCATTCAAATCTCGAAAAACCTCAAAAGTTTGGCTATAAAGTACCTTTAAGATCGGAGACCACGCAGTCAGAAAAAGACCAACGCTGGCAAGGCACTATAGCAAGTGGTACAAGTGCTGGCAACAATTGCTTTCCCAATTCCAGAATGATAACATCATTAGACGAAAAGTCCGTCTGTTCAAAAGAGTGTCGGACAAGCACTGGGAAAACAAAATTTTCAACGTTGGTAAAATGTTAGTAAAACCATGAAATAGGTGGTCTAAAAAATTATTTTTCAAAATAAAATTAAAAAAAGTTCATGTATAATTTTGTTGATCCCGTCGGCACTCGAACTCCGGCCGCAGTCGACAGATCTAACCAATAAACGAGACATATAATACTTGATAGCTTATAACGTAAGTAAATCATAACTGCTGGGTAATAGTTGGCTGTTCATATATGTCAGCACTGGCATAAGGTTGGATGGATACATCTTGACAACGTTGACAAAACACAAAAAATTTGTCTTAAAACTGCTTTTCCAGAAAAAAAAATCCATTTTATGTGAAAAAAAAAAATCACAAAAAATGTTTACCTGAAATCGGGCTACAAATTTTTTTAAACAAAACATCAACATTTATATATAATTAGACTGTTGAGCCGTTGGTAATTCCTGACTGGATAGCACTGGGAAAACTGTTTTTCCAAACGTTGGCATAGTGGTCTCAGCCAATTCTGTGCCAATGAATTTTTCTCTAGACCACTGAAATTATTGTAAAAGAAATACTGGCTAAACGCTTTTTGGACTGGGCAGCGACGAAAACATAAAAATTTTCAACTTTGGCAGTGAAATATTCAATAAAAATACCCAAAACATCAATTTCTTATGAAAGTTTAGATCACTAATGAATTTTATCGTTGATCTATAATTTTATGTGTGAGATTTTATTGTTCGGTTTGAGATCATGACAAATTTTTCTCTAAATTAACAGAAAAATTATAATTTTTATATGATAATTTACTTTGTCTATTAGAAAAAACACAGAAAAAGTTATTAGACACTAGCATGAATGGAATGCATTTTCTGACCCACTACGCTCTTCATCAACATTCTTCGTGCCATTTAGTGTTAATCGTAAATATCTTCTATTTAACTCACACGTTAAAGGAATTGGGTGACTTTAAATCCCACATTACTCTGTGTGTTGAGTTAGAATGAAATTTACCACGAACGATTTCTATTTATAGTGTGTTTGTTTTTCTCTAGTCATTATCATAATTGCCAGTTTAACTTTCAGTTAACTTTAAAATGGCAATTCTTTTCTCTAATGTCATCATATACTATCCTTCTACATAAGCAAAGCATATCATCAAACATTAAAGAGTTTTTTGTAAATACATATGTCGAGGCATATACATTAAACGATTTCAACACGGTACCTGGTGAGTGGTTTACTCACTCTTATCAATTTAAGTTATAAAACAAAGCAGCGATTGAGCATGAAGATCAACCAGTAAATGTGGAATTAACTTAATTGTTATGAAAGTTGATCAGTTTTTAAGGAAAAATAAAGATAAAGATATAGTGTGCAAAATTAACAACGGTCGCGTTTGACAAAAAAGTGCAAACTCGCTAAGTCTCGCACGAAGTGAAAATATATATTTTTTTTTAATCTTTAAGATGTTGTGTTTAATTTGATGTAAAAATCTTTTTATGTAGATTTTCATTTCATAAATTTATGATGAATACAAAATGTAAAAATTGTTTCGTAAGCATTCTTTATTTTATACACACGCACTTATTCCAACTATGGCTTTTTTTTCTAACTACATACAGATGTTTAAATATTCAATATTCAGATTTGTATCTCAAAACATAAATAATTCACTTCATTTTATATAAATTTCAATCGATTTTATTGTTTCATGTACAAAAAGAAGGGTTTATTCTTTGATTTGTTCACATTTTGACGATAATTTGCTATGCCAGCTTAAGTAAAAATTAATTCTTGTATTTTACATACACACTCACAAATTTAAAGATACAAATACTTCAACAAATTGTTTTAACATCCGCTTAAATTCTTGATTTTTTAAAAGCTAATTGATAATGCTGGTATTGATTGTTCTGTGCAAAATATTCTAACAGTTAGAGCAAATAAACGGGCCAACACAACCATATAGTGCTCATTAGGATGTCCCGACAATTTTTATTTAAGTAATAGAACTGAGAACATGCGCATAGACAGCAGATTATATGAAAATATCAAAAGAAATGTAATTTAAGGACCCAGCCAGCCTTTAAAGCTGTATTTGCCAAAAAAAAAAAAAAACAATTTTGGCATATTTTCTCAAATCTGTATAAAAAGTAGCTTTACTCAAGCTTGACGAGCTTCATATGACAAAATGATTTAAACAATTTAATGTAGTATCATAAGACCAAAGCATCCCAGTATAGAAACGGTAATGACATGTCCATTATTTTTCCTACTACCAGTAATGACACCACCTTATTCTATGCATTACTTTAATACAGGTAATAAGGAGTTATAATAACTAGTTAGTTTTATTTCAATACAAAAAACAACGCGTTACCCATAAGGAAGGGTGTTTTTTATAGAGGTATATAACTTTGAAATGGAATAAAACAATGATGAATTTTTTAAATTGACATGAAACTTACATTATTTGAAAGATAATCTTCTGACATTATAATTTAAATATGACTTCTGGCATAAGACCGCCACGGCTGGCTCGGACGTAGTCTAATCTGGAGGTCCAATTTTCGATGACTTTTCCAACATTTGTGGCCGTATATTGGCAATAACGCGGCGAATGTTGTCCTGCAATGGTCAATCGTTTCAGGCTTATCGGCGTAGACTAGCGACTTCACATATCCCCATAGAAAATAGTCCAGCGGCGTTTAATCGCACGATCTTGGAGGCCAATTCACGGGTCCGAAACGTGAAAACTATGCGGTTAACAAACGTTTCCTTCAATAAATCAATTGTGACAACGAGATGTGTGACATGTTGCGCCGCCTTGTTGAAACCACAGCTCCTGCACATCCTGGTGTTCAAATGATGAACGAAAAAAGTCAGTAATCATGGCTCTATAGCGGTCACCCATTGACGTAAAGACTGATTAGGGGTTCTCTCTACGCTACGCTCTACAGCAGCAATGACTTCTTCTGTCAGCACTGTACGACGACTCTCTGGATGCATATTATCATTTAGAGTAAACGTGGTGCGAAAAAGTTCC